>PVIR01006594.1:0-65234 GCA_004026965.1 Petromus typicus
TTCAGTGGCAGGTGACACACAGGTTTTCTTGAACAATTATTGTCACTAATCATCATTTTCAGCAGCAATTTGTGTGTTCTGATTATTAGCCCTTGATTTCTATTTACATTCCTTTCACAAAGCTCCCTCTATCTGAGTTTCTTTTGCTGGATGTCTGAAGCTCTTGGTACGTTTCTTGGCACTTTTGCATCCTCTTCTGGCACTGCAGTTGGCTTTTCAGATCACCTCAACTATTGGCCGCCCAGCATTGTTGGGAAGCCACGCCTCTCACTTACGCCATATTGTATCCACATTTTTTAGATCAGTTGGCTGAACATTGACTCTCACATTTTCTCCTTCTTGATCTTCTTCATGCATTAAATTCTACAATTTCACTAATTTTGATTATTGTCAGTGTCCGATCACAAAGAATAAAATAGACATGACCTTGAATAATTATGTCTGCCCCCTGGGTTCCTTCTTCCACGCCTATAAGACACCTTGAATGTTTTCCTGCTGAACTTTCACTGAAGCAATGTGAGTGACTTACCTCCTTGAAGAGAACTAGCATTCTTTGTAACGTTTGTTTCATATTTCCAGCTAGTGTTTAAATGGATTCTACCAGGAATTCTTTTTTTTTTTTTTTTTTTCCATCAGGAATTGTTGAGATTGGCTGTTTTGGGAGAATGTCACTGCTGTCTGGCTTTTGAAGAAATGATTCAGCAGTCCTGAGATTTCCTTATAATTTTTCTGTCTTGAAATAAATCCATCTTGATCTAATGTAATTCCTAAAGCTCGGACTTCTAGAATGAAGCATGTTTCCCAAAGAAGGACAGGACCAAGTGTCCAGGGAGAATCACTTCATGCAGCCCCTATTTACAGGTAAAGGGTTGCAGATTCCAACCATTTTACTCAAGTTTTGCCTCTTGCTGAGTTTTTCCTCTCTTCTGTGCCTCAGTTTTTCCTCATCATGGAAATGATTTAGAAAATATGCTTCCTATGCAAGCTTATTGTGAGAATTTACAGTGGAGCTGGCGCTGGTAAGTACTCTGGGAAGTCCTCAGTGACAGCAGTGATGGTGATGGTGGTGTGCAGTCTTTGTGCAAACAACACAAGCACGAAGGTTTAGAAGTTTAAGTGTCCCCAGAAGTTTAGTGTCCCTGAGCACAGGCATTTCCCGTGGAGAGCAGGCCTACTTAGGGCTCTCTGAGCAATCCTGCTGGGAAGCCCCAAGATCATGACAGTGTTGCTTCCAAGTGTGTTGTGCCTGGACATTTATAAGTGTCCAGCGCCCTTGACTAGGCAAAGTTCTATCACAGAGCATCGATTCTTATGGACAAGAGTTTAAAAAAACAGGTTGGGTGATTTTCACTAGAAGACAGTTTGTTGCCTGAGCAGCTGTTTTTCATCTCCTCCTTCTGGAATCAATTCTGTGGTTATAAATTATCCATGAACATCCTTATTTGTCTTTCTGCTTCAAAAGTTACTGTATCAGTTTTGCATTTTTCCTCAAGTCTGATTACACCATGCTCCTGGTTGTGACACTTTTAATGCATTAAGCCTGTTCTCCAGGCTGAGACGTAGCTCAGGGGCAGAGCTCTTGCTGGGCAGGTGTGAGGTGCTAGGTGCAATCCAAGTACTGCAAAAAGAAAGAAATTAATAAAGTTTGTGCTCGTGCTCCTTGTTACGTCTTAGCATTTTGGTCAGAACTATAGCTGCAGTGGCAGTGTGGAAAGAGTTTTCACATAAAACACAGTTTTCGTAAATAAGAAAGAAAAGCAACTTTAAAAGTATTTGTGACTAAGATTTACTTCAAGGCCTAGTAAATAGTTATCCATGTTAGCAGACAGATGTCTGAACACAAGTGCACATTCACACAGGCTAACTTTCTAGATAGTTATAGTGTCTCCAGAGATCTGAAGCTGAGCCCAGGGACTTAACTCAGTGGCACAGAACTTCCAGGCAAACTTGAGGCTGTGAGTTCAGCTCCTCAAACAAAAAACAAAACAGAAAACAACAACAATGACAGAGATCTGAAGCCAAGTTCCAATATCACAGAAATGGAGAGGGCTTCCCATGATCCACCTGCTCCTCATGCTTGCAGCATTTCTGAAGAAGAAGACAAATCCAAACAGGTCGTCCTGCACTAAGAGGAAAGAATGTTTGGAAGGTACGTCCAAAGGGACTGACACCACAAACTGAAAGTAGTTCTTCTGCCTCTACTTTGCAAACCCTTTTTTTTCTAGATAAACAACAAAAAGACCTGTCATTTCAGGAATTACTATTTCACAGACCCCCCAAGTCATTATTATCAGAACTTAAAATTCAATTCTAACAGGCTGGATTAGAAAAAAGCAAACCAATGAGAGAGTATTAGGAGGAATATATAAATATAAAATATAAGCCTGAGAAACAATGGCAATACAGTCATTAATACACAGCAGGTAACTTTTCCTTGGTCTGTTGTCTTTGTTTTTAGAAAACTATCACACATTTAATTGAAATTTAGTACTTTAGGTACTGAACAGTTTGGATTTTGTAATTATGATGCTTCAGTTCTCATTTCCTGGTGCATATTTTGTCTTTACCCACAGTCTCCCTTTGGCGATTTCACTAGGATAGTCTATGTGTTACTGTTGTTGCCCACACACAGGCCTCTTGGTTCTGTTGGCAGAAGATGAGACTAAAGCAGCAAGGTGCTCGGTGGGCCCTGTGCACCAGGGGACTGTTTGGCTCAGTGTCAGCAACAGATGGTATTTACAACTCTTGATGACATTCTAATTTCAAAATGCCTTGACAACTACAGCTATGCTTTGTAAAAAAAAAAAAAAAAAAAAGTTTATTTTCCCAATCACCTAAAATACTGCTGTTCTGCTTCCAAGATGGAAAAAGTTGAAAAGTTGTTTATGGGAAAAAAAGACAGCATCATAAACATTGCTCAGTCATTCCTCTTGCTCCTGCATGACTGAATCATTTGATTTTGCTCAGCCATTGTCTTCTTCAGTGAAGAAAATCCTATATGGTTGAACTCTATCAGAAATTACCTATCATACACCTAAGAACTTGGTGAATGTCCCTTCCAAATTTTGATTTTCTGTTGGCTTCAGTTCCTGAATAAATGCATTTTGTAATGGAAGAATAAGAAATATATCAGTCCATTGCTTCAAAATCCTTTAAATTCACCATTGTAGATATTGATATCTAGGAAAAATGCAGATACACATATGACCATATATTTTTCTTCTTGCTATTTTTATTTAATCTTTATATTTATGTCTCCAGTGGCATACACAATTAAAAATTACCTAGATTAGATTACCCGATCCTTCAGTTTAAGATAGTTAATAATTTAGAATTGTTTGTTTGTTTGAACTAACTTAAACTCTGGCTTCTTTCTGCTTATAGACTGAAATTCCTTCACAGGCAGTTGATTTGTGAAATTAGGTGAAATTCTCTTAGACAAGGCCTCAAGGGGATGAGATAAAATAAGATCCAACATACAGGAGGCTGAATTTGTAAAGAGAATACTATGTCTGGAATCTGGATAATTTAAAGTGTTTGTGAGGAGGAACATGCTTTTTTGTGGAATTATTTGTACATTATGGCCAAAGGGAATGTCTCACAAAATTGAGGAATAGATAACCCTTGGGTATGCTGTTCTGTGTACTATGAGGCTATGTAAGTTTATTTGGAAATACTGTGTACATTGACTGGGCGGAGGTATAGATAGCTTTTCAAAGAATGGATGGAAGAATTGACTTTAGCCTAATATATCTCTTTGCTTACAGAACGACAAATAAAATAGTAAAATTTGAACTGTACCTCTCCTTTAAAAATTCAACTTTATCTTATTTCTACTGATGCATATAGACACTGAGGTATTAGACACTATTGGTTTTGAGCATAAATTAAAATATTATGTTATCTTAGTAAACTTGGGTTGAATTTAAATCCTTATATTTCCATTAGCAGACAAGGAGCATGTTCAAAGCTAGAAAATATAATTTTATTGTGTCATTTATTTTATCTTGTAGTGATGGAGCACAAACCCCGGGTTCATGCAGGTTGGTCCGTGTCCTATCACGGAGTTAATCGCTAGACTTAAGATGGATGGTGTATTTTTTGGGTACAAAACATTGTCAATATCCAGAAAAAAATCAAAGAAAATGACACAAATATTCATAACTACTGTCTTCACTTGAAAGATATTATTTGCTCAATCTCTCTCTACCTTCTGCTTTCTTCCCCTCCGACCCTGGAGTCTGTACGCTGGGAGTTGTATATGGCAGACAGCACCTTCCCCGGGGCTGCGCCCCGGCCTTCTCTCACCCCATCTATATTCTTATTGGTCACACTTTTAGCACGTCACGGTTGCCTCCTCAGGACCAGTCAGCACCTGAGCATCACCTATGTGATTCTTTTCCACCCACTCTCCCTTACGTGCTCCTCCATCCTCTATCTTTTGGCCTCGTTCCCTTCTTCAAAAAGGTCTGTCTTCTGATTTCCTATTATCTATTTTTAATTTTCCTCTTTTTTTGTATTTTGGGCTTCTTATAGAAGAGTAACCACTTGATGTTTAAGCTGGTGTGTCTGATTTATTTTAACTAAAGATACACCCGTTTTCCCAGAAAGGACTCAAATTCATTTTTTAGGGCAGAATAGTACTCCGTTGTGCCTGTATTCCGCATTTTCTTTATCCATTCCTCTGTTGATGTAGGCTGTTTCAAAGATTCAGCCATGTTTCTGTCCTTTTAAAGAAAAGAACTACTAGGAATGAGCTGCCACTCCATGTTACAGTGTCTTTTCTTCTCTTTTCCTTTCTTTCCATAGATAGTGACCCTCTGAGATATATATATATATAGAGATAGATAGATATCTATCTATCTATCTCTATATATATATTCCCTGTGCATTTTGAAAATCTTTACTGAACATATATGTGCCCCTAAATTTGATTTTACTGCAAAAGATTTGAAAATTTTTTTCTATGTTAGTACATGCAAACCAACTGTTCCTTAGTGGAGGTATTAAAAATCTAATTTATCCTTCAATGCATAATACTAGAAATTAATATAAATAAAATAGATGTAAACATAGTAACTATACTCTCCTTACACTAATTTATATAGGTAAAAAGTTATAGGATTCTTTTTTTTTTTTTTTTTTTTGAGACAGGGTCTTGCTTTTGTACTTCAGGCTGGCCCTGAGCTCAGCCTCCAACTCACATCACAGCAATCCTCCTGCCTGATTACAGGCATGAGCCACCATGCCTGGCACTGTGGTATGTGGTACTGATTGCTGCTGGGGTGAGTCTCCATGCCCACTATTGTTATGTGGTTACCGGGGATCGAATCAGGCCCTTGCGCTTGCAAGACAGGCGCTGGAACCACTGAGCTAAATCCTCGGCCCTAGGATTCTTTATTATACTCATACCATGCATTAATTTATTAAAAACATATTTGCAAAGTTGATTCCCTTCCAGGTCTCAGTCTAGCAGCTTCTGATGCTGCCGTAAGTGAAACAAGTGAGATACTACTTTGGCTTATTTGGCACCTGGAGCAGGTATGGGCTGGGCAGCTTGCAGTAGCTTGTGCAACTGTAAAGTCACATGTAATAAGATCAGGTAGGGTCACAAGGAACCAAAACAGGCACCTGTAACCTTCTATCCTTTTCTGATCACTGCTCAAGAACAAATGAAAGAGATGCGGCCTTCTGTGAAGGGCTGTGTTCAGGAGCTAGAAGTCATTTTGCACTGAGAGTTTTATTCCAGGGCTCTGTCCTGCCAGTCATGCTAGAGACTAGTTAGGCTGATGGAAAAGTCATTAAAAGCCTTGGTGTTTGGCCTGCTGGTGGGGGGATCTTTGAGACAAAAGTACACATGTAGGCCAAAGATTGTCCAGAAAGCTGAAAACTATGATGTGGCTTGACCTCAAGGACTGCAGTGGTGTGGCCATCAGCACACAGACGGCCCTGAACTACGACACGGTAGCTGAAAGACATGTGATTAGATATCCTGCTAACGGGAGAAGGCTCTGAAGAGCGTCTTGAGTGGGTCCCAAGTGCAGTAGTGCAGTCATTGTCCAGGGACAGGCAGGACAATGCCAGTTGAAATTTAGTGATTTCTTTATTTAAAGACACATGGGACAGCTTTCCTGGCAGCCACAAAGCCTGGCATGCAATGGGGATGTCAACATCAAAGCCACACTATCCCTTAACTTGTCCATGGCAGTGCAGAGTTGCCATGTATAAGATCAGCTCTCTAAAGAGTGTGGGCTGACAAGCACCCTGATTCCATTCAGTCTTGTTCAAGAATGGCTCACCATTACGAAGGTGTCTACTTGAGTGACCTATGTTATCCTAGAAACAATCAAAGTTTTTCTTTGTTTGTTTCTCTCTCTCTCTCTCTCTCTCCTTCTTTCTTGTGCAGGGATTGAATTTACCTTGCAATTGTGAGACAGGATGGTGCCACTGAGCTCAATCCCTGGCCCACAGTTCCTTTTTGAGTTCCTGTTCCTAGACACAGCTGTCTTCATTCTGCCAGTGCATAATCTTTCAAGTGTGAGTGAGTGCTGCGTTCACTGACTACAGATCAAGGGTCGGTAAAAGCATAACGTGTCTGTTATTTAGAAGCATTTTCTATAACAAGGGAAATGGCTACAGTACAGCTCACACGGGTGTTCTGTCCTCAGCAAAGTCTTCTCTCATGGGAACTGGACAGCTGCTCCTTCCCAGAAGATACTTTCAGCTTTTAACTTAGTTAAATCATCATCAAGCTAGATCCAATCAGGTATGGTAACTTCTGTGAAGTTGACCCACCGAATGGTTAATTTTGTTTCGTGTGGTAGAGTTGGGAATAAGATGTCTAAAAGCTGTCACTTCTCACATTAAAAGCCTACATGTTGCTCAAGCTAGATACAAGAACTCTTCATATATAATTTCCCTTTGACTACTGAGGCCTGTGTGACATTCTTTTTTATTAGCAAGTTAGAATTAACCTGCATCGAAATGGAGACAGTGGGCTGGAGGGTCCTGAGGCTCCTGATGGATCAGATGTTCAGTTTCAAGAAGAGTCTACTAACAGCTCAATAGCTTCTTTTGGTGAGCTGGTCAAGCATATGATGGTGTCCTAGAAGTCCCTGACAGTGACTCTCTAGGTTCCTTGTAGCACTGAAGATTTAACTAAAGCATGTTTTCTAGTTATCCCCCAGGCTTTCTTGTTCTGGAAAACTCTAAGGGGGTGGTACAAGTAGTAGTGATGTTTGTATGGATCTTATCTGTCACTGATGGGGCCAGGAAATGTGTGTGTGCCACACCCTGGTTCCACTGTATGTGAAGACACAAAGGCCGCACGACAGGAACAGCAGCAGTGTGAGTGCCCCACCTAGAGTCAGTTCAATTATCTGTACAGTGAACTTTATCTAAACTGAGTTGACTTTGGGTGCACTTTTCCCCTTGAGGGTCACAGACCAAGAGAACTTCAGGGAGTTCAGATGCAGGCAGAAGAGCCTATGCGGTTCCCAGGCAGCTTTTGGGATCCGGGGTGGTAATGGGACTGCCCTTTCACCTAGTGAGGACAGAGACACACAGGCCCTTAGCCTTTCTGTCCCTCTCCACCCCGGCCCTGGGACTGATGTCTTTTGACCACGACTGCTTCCTTCTCTGTGCACTTCTAGCCTCTGGAGATTGCCTGGGGCTGTTGTCTTGTGGCCTCTGTCTTTCTGTCCTGTACCTGCCATTGCAATTTTTCCTGAAATCTTTTTTGAAAGAGTTTTAACAAAATTTTTAGTGGTATATATTTGTGGTACATAATAATTATATCCTTTTTGAAAAATACATTATATATTTACATATTTGGGGAAACATATATTGTATAATTTCCTGAATATTTTTGATCCTTTATGCCCCTTATTTCTTCCTTCTCCCTCTTCTAGTCCCCTCTCTGCTTTCCAAATAATTTTCCTGCCTTTGCTAATATCTTTCCTTTATTATATCTTTTAATTTATTTCTGTTTTGTGGGTTTGTCATATAAGGGTCTGGTTTATTTCACTAAGCATTAGAGTCAAGTCCCATTCGTTTTCACTGTGATGATTTCCTTCTTCTTTGTGACAAAGAGTGCTCCATTACGAAGATGCATTGCAATTTCTTTACCCACTTGTCTGTTGATGTGCTTCTAGGCTGTTCCCAGGGCTCAGCTATTGTGAACTGCACTGT
The DNA here is from genome assembly GCA_004026965.1 of Petromus typicus. Taxonomy (NCBI): domain Eukaryota; kingdom Metazoa; phylum Chordata; class Mammalia; order Rodentia; family Petromuridae; genus Petromus; species Petromus typicus. Next base: position 8,191 of record PVIR01006594.1, read on the forward strand.
TCCAGCCTTTCAACCTCCAGCACCTGGCACCAAGTCTGTTGCTGCACAAGCTGGGCCCTGGCAGAGGCCAGGCATACGGGGGTGGCCAGTTTTGCGCACTTCAGCACAGCTCTGCCTGCACCTTGGCTTGGGAGATAGATTTGCTGTTATTTCAGCCCACTGTATAGATCAGCAAAGTTCCTACTTCTGATGCATTTATTTCAGACTCTTTCACTCAGTAACCACAGCGACACTGCACTGCAGCTCGGGTTGTGGGGCTTTTTGTCGTCCGTCATGACTCATTTGGAGGCGAGGGAACAAATAGGACATTATTTTTGTAGTTTGTTTCCATTCTATGTCTTAATCTAATCAATAGGTACAAAAGAAGGGGAGCCTTGGCCACCCCACCACGGTACCTACTGACTTATTAGTTGAATTGACTACTGGATACACTTTTTTTTTTGTGACAGGGTCTCACTTTGTGGTTCAGGCTGGCCCTGAGCTCAGCCTCTAACTCACATCACAGCAATCCTCCTGCCTCTGCCTCCCGAGTGCTGGGATGACAGGCGTGAGCCACCACGCCCGGCACTGTGGTATGTGGTACATGGTATGTGGTATGTGGTATGTGGTATGTGGTACTGGTTGCTGCTGGGCATTAGTCTCCATGCCCAGTATTGTATGTGGTTACCGGGGATCGAACCCAGGCCCTTGCACTTGCAAGACAGGCGCCAGAACCACTGAGCCAAATCCCCAGCCCCTGGATACTCTTAAGTGAAATAAATAGGACACAAATGTGTAAATATTAAATAGTTTCTCTGGTGGGAGAAACTTAAAGTGTAAATGAGATCCAAAATATAGAATAGACAATGTGAAATAAGAAGAAAATTTTCAAAGGGGGAAGGGAAAAAGAAGAAAACAAGGGAAAAGCTAGGAGAAAAAAAGGGAAAGAATGGATTTTGAAGAATCTTTCCATAACGCTGGATGCAAGTTGCATAACCTTGGCCCTTCATCTTTTAAAAGCCACCACCTATAAGCAAATCCATTACCTTGCTCTTGATTTATGACTCAAGACTCAGGAGGCAGAGAACAGACTCTTGTTGAAGCAAACAGCAAGTGTGTAACAGCCCCACACGGTCCCCCGGGCCTGCAGGAGGGAGTGACGTGGTCCTGTGGTGCATGCCGGGGGCTGCAGCTGAGGAGGCCTGAGCTAGGGAAATCTATCTCTTTTACAGTAAGCAGTAAATAAGAATGCGTTCATGTTTCAGAGGCAGAAGTTCCCTGATCCTTCAGGGTTGCCTACTAAATCGGAAGCTGAGAATAGCCTGGGTAAGAGCAGTGTGGTTTTGTATTCCTGGCAAACCTAGTTAGATGTATATCAGTGTGTGACACTTGCAGGCAGACCCTCCCAACAGTGATACTTTTTCATAAGTTTCAGTTTGCAGTATCTCTGAAAATCTTAAAAGTATGTCTCACAACTATATAATCATTATATAGGTATACTTTAATTTTTTTTTTTTTTGAGACAGGGTCTTGCTTTGTGGTTCAGGGTGGCCCTGAGCTTAGCCTCAAACTCATACCACAGCAATCCTCCTGCCTCTGCCTCCCGAGTGCTGGGATTACAGGCGTGAGCCACCACGCCTGGCACTGTGGTATGTGGTACTGGTTGCTGCTGGGCTTGAGTCTCCACACCCAGTATTGTATGTGGTTAACTGGGGATCAAACCTGGGTCCTTGCAAGATAGGCACCGGAACCAATGAGTTAAATCCCCCGCCCAGGTATATTTTAATTTTGAGCTCATTACTGCTGCTTGACTCCATGTTAGGAAAATAAGCATTTACTGTTGCTTTGGAGAACCTTTCACTGGGATGTATATTTATTTTACATTGAGAAACTATGAATGTATACTGCCCTATGGTGTATTAAAATGGTCAAGTATATACTGAATTTCTGATTGATACATATATATGGCTGTATATATTTATTTATATAACACATAACAAATATAAAAACCACATATTGCATATACAGTATTGTATTTGTGTATGTATATACATTTGTTTTTATAAATCTTTTTATTTCCAATACTGGGAATTGAACTCGGGACCTTACACTTTCCAGTCAGGTGAAGTGCCACAGAACCACATCCCCAGCCCCAGGTCTTCCAGTCCTTATAACATCTCTTAATATGGACTACTGGTGTCTACATCATTGTAGATGACACCATGCATGTTGAGGACATTTATTAACACATAGTTTATGCTATATTATTATGAAAGGCCTGAGACATTATGATCACATAATAAAAGTGGACTGAGCAAGGTGAGTGAGTAGTTTCTGCCATATAACAGAATAGCGCGGTCATGTCTCAGCAAGACCCTCATTGCTCACAGGTGCACCCTTATACTTTGCTCTCCAGCATGACAGCTCATGAGAGTGCCTTGAGCTTAGTCAGAGAAATGCAGCCATTGCGCAGGTCCTTTTAAGCTCGGCCCAAAGATCTACTGTACAGGCTGAAGTTTCCTGTGCTCCCCCTGCTCAGCCCTCACACATTGAGTGGCTGTGTGGCCATGTGCAACCTCATGGTGGCGTCAGACAAAGGAGAAGGGGTTGAGTCCATGGCGGGGAACCCTGTGTTCTCACAGCGTGTGCCAAGACAGACAGACACCCAGGCAGACAATATCAAGGTCTCCTTTCTGCTGGCCTTTTTGTAACACTAGGATTCATGTTTGGAAACTATATATAGATTCCACATCTGCATGTGGGTTGTGTGTAAATGCTGAATGTTAATTAGCATGATATACATGTCTTTAGTTAAACTGACAAAAACAAATAATCTGTAATACTTCATGAAAACCATTTTATGCTTGGTATTTTTTCCATAATAATAAAGATTCAAATGTCTGTTTCTTCTCTTAAGCATTTTTTCATTGATGATGTATATTTTTAAATTTTCACATTCATGAAATTACACTGGTAGCTTCAGCGTAATTAATCAGATAGACCTTGATATTCATTTCACTAAGTGCTTCAATATGCACCTGAGTGTTATATTTTCTTTTTTAAAAAAATGTATGTATGTATGTATGTATGTATGTATGTATGTATGTGTGTATGTATGTATGTATCTATCTATCTGAGACAGAATCTCCTTTTGTAGTTCAGGCTGGCCCCGCCTGCGCTCAGCCTCAAACTCACAGCAATCCTCCTGCCTCTGCCTCTTGAGTGCTGGGAAGTGGCACCAATTGCTGGTGGGCATGAGTCTCCATGCCCAGTATTGTTGTATGTGGTTACCGGGGATCTAACCTTGTGCTTGCAAGACAGGCTCCAGAACAAATGAGCTAAATCCCTAGCTCCCTAAATGTGTATCTTTTTTTGGTACCAGGGATTGAACTCCAGACCATGTACTTGCCAGGCAGGTATGGCACCACTGAGCTACATCCCAGCTTAATAATTAATTATCTTAATTTTTTTTTCAATACTAGGCATTGAACTCAATACTTTGCACTTATCAGGCAGGGGCAGTGGTGCTGAGCTATAACCGTGGCCCTGAATTTCATATTTTCCTTTTCATCCTCAAAGATGGATTGATGAAAGATCACTTCTATATCAAGATAATTTATTTTTTATTACTGGTTGGACTGTCACTTTTAGCATTACACATATTACAAGAAACAAAATACGTGAGATTTCTTTTTGAATATTTGTCTAGAGATAAAGGATACAAGTTTTAGCTTTCCTTTTTCCTTTGTCTCCTGACATTCAACACTATGTTGAGCAAGACTAAGAATATGGTCTAAAATTCTTTTTAGCAGTAAAGTCAACCTTTTTCTTTTTGAGACAGTCTCGCTTTGTAGTTCAGGCTGGCCCTGAGCTCACTATGCAGCCCAGGTGAGCCTGAAACTCAGCAATGCTCCTGCCTCTGCCTCCCAAGTGCTGGGACTGCAGGTGTGAGTCATCATGCCCGCCATCATGGTATGTGGTACTGATTGCGGCTGGGCGGGAGTCTCCATTCCTTGCATTGCTGTATGTGGTTACCAGGGATCGAACCTGAGCCCTTGTGCTTGCAAGGCAGGCATCAGATCCACTGAGCTAAATCCCCACCCCTATTCTAAATATTTAAGAGAACTGACACGTGGCAGGACAGTGCCCTCCAACCAGAAGCGAGTGCCTCACAGGAGCGGTTCCGTTTCCTACGTGAGACCCTGAATTTGGGATATTTCTTCACAAGAGTGTTGTGTTATTTGAGGTGAGACTTACACAGAGTGAGGCACGTTTATCTTAAATCTGCACATGCATGAGTGACTGTCTGCATCCCTTCCCCTCAGCTCCCACCCACAGGCCCCAGTGTCCTCGTATCCGACAATGCAGATTCATCTCGTGCCTCGACTGCATAGAAACAGAACCTCCCTTCAGCAGGTTCCGTCCACTCTCCATAGTCTTTGTTCTGTTGTGTTTTGTTTTGTGGTGCTGAGCTTGGAATCCAGGTCTTCACACGGCTGGGCGAGAGCTGCTCTGCCCTACCAGCCCGCAGCACAGTTCTTTTATAAGTTTTAATGAGTTACTTTTTTTTTTTTTTTTTTTTTTTGAGACAGGGTCTCACTTTGTGGTTCAGGCTGGCCCTGAGCTCAGCCTCAAACTCACACCACAGCAATCCTCCTGCCTCTGCCTCCTGAGTGCTGGGATTACAGGCGTGAGCCGCCACGCCCGGCACTGTGGTATGTGGTACTGATTGCTGCTGGGTGTGAGTCTCCACGCCCAGTATGGTATGTGGTTACCGAGAATTGAACCCGGGTCCTCGCGCTTGTAAGACAGGCGCCGAAACTACTGAGCTAAATCCCTGGCCCAAGTTACTTTTAATAATTTTAATCACAATTAACCCCCCAATTCATTACAGTCTAGTGTTTTTAACATATCAAATCAGTGGTATATAATCTTTTAATTCTAAATTCTATTCTATACCTATAAATTTCTGATTTCTAAAATTCTGAAACAGCAATTCAATTACAACCTTCTCTCTCCTCTCTCTCTCTTTCTCTCTCTATCTCTCTCTCACTTGAACTTGTGATCCTCCTGCCACAGCCTTCAGAGTAGCTGAAAATATAGGCCTGTGTCACTGAGGTTTGCTCCCATTTCTTGATTCCGATCTCAGGAATTTTCTTGTGTTTTTCAAAATACATTATTAAAGACAGGAGTAGGACTGGGTTTTTATCAAGGTAGGACTGGAGGGGACTTCCTCATAGTATTGTCTTTACCTGGGGAGTGGATTATGTAGCAGACATAGTGTTTAGAATATGTAAAACATTGCCTGTTTTCTGTCTTAATTATTAAACTTGAAGGACAGGGAGCTGGGGCTCTGGGGGAAGATGTGTTAAGTGTTTATTTTCTGTGGACTTCAAGTGGAGAACAGAATTCTGTACTCTCCTCCTTTCGTTTCTTTTCCTCATTTCTTGTTTCCCTCCCTTTTCTTCGTTTCCTGCTTGTGTTTTTGGTGCTGGAAGCCACAGCTTGGCTCTGGGCAGTGCCTATCCTGAGCACCACCCCTGAGCTGTCAATGCATATTTTGGTTTGATCAAACAATTTCTTTGATATGTTTTAAAATTAGGCAAATGTATACTAATAAAATAAAAAATGAAGGAATCCAGAAGTCGTGTACACCAAGTGCACCAATCAGGACACAAGGGACAGAAAGCTGGGGAAGAGTGGAAGATTATTTTGTGTCTTCTGAGTCTCACTTGGAAGCTTAGCAGATGATCAGAAAGGGCTGGACGGTGGCACCATTTCCTCTGATTGCTCCAGGCACAGAGGCTGGTGCAGAAGATGTGTGTCATGTGTCCTACTACCACAGTGGGGTTGGTCACATGTGAGGGCAAGTGACCAGGACAAGCAATGAGGTAGCTGTCAGTTCCACAGAAATCCAGCCAAGATCCGTGGAGTTTTTAAAGTTTTCACACTGATGCCTTGGTGGGATACATAGGTATGAGATCAGACACAGTACGTTAAGTCTTAAGTGATAAATACTGAATCCAGACTAATGCAGGTAAGTGTTTGGGAAAGTGGAAAAGAATTACAGCTTTAAATAATGTCTGTGATTTGATTATGGTGAACTGTGTTGGCATCATTCTCTGGCCGGCTAGTGTGGCTGACAAGCAAAGCTTTAATCTTAAAATTAGTGCTACCAAAAAAAAAATATATAGTGCTACCACCCAGAGAAGACCACAATGTCTTTCTAAACCCCAAAAGGCAGGAGGCAAAGCTATTGGGCCGAGTTTGCTCCACGCTCCACAGCTCCAAAGGCTTCTCAGTTCGGAGAAGCTCCTATAACCCTATTGGGTGAGTGGTATCTGTGTTCCTGGGGAAAGTGTTTCCTTTCCTAAATTAAAGCCTTTTGCTAAAAATGAGTAGCATATTTATATAGTTCACATACCTAAACAGTATTAAGAAATGTATGTTGTCAAGTCTTTCTCTTCATTTATCCCCCAGCACTGCACCAATTAATAGTAATTAACTGATTTCTCTGTATAACTTTCCAGCTTTTATGCAAGCATAAAGGCATTTATTATTTTCCCCTTCAACTCTTTTCCTACATAAAATGTAACCCACTCTCTACACTGTTGTATGATTGTTTTGTGTTCGATCAAATGATGTCAGTTTTCCCAGTCAGTGTGGAGGCTAGGTGGGTTTCATGCTTGTTTAATGGTTGGAATATTCCATGGTGCAGGCACACTGTCATTTATTTAAGCTTCCTTTACAGAAGGACATCTCACCTATGCTTTAATCAAAACACATATAAACTCTTGAATACAAGCAGGTTTGTGTCCAGGCAGGGCTCTTACTTGGAGAGAGTAAGACACCATCGTGTACAGAAGAAGCTTATGAAGGAGGCAGTTCTCTGTGTCTTTTGCTTTTAGAAAGTCTGTGCTGATAGACTTGGTGACAGTAAGACTGTGGGATGAAACTTTGTGCAGCAGAAGATCTGTTTTGAGCATCAACACACTAGGCAAACCTACCCGTCCTTTGGGAAACAGTATGATTATCATCAGGAGGGATTTGTAAATAGCCCACTGACACTACCATACAGAAATCAGCCTCCTGTTATGACTGTGTCACACCATGGAACAGAGTAACTTCTCTTGGTAGGGCTGGCCCAGTAAATTTTTATGGAGTCTCAGAGTTACCCTGAGAGTTAGTGACACACTGTGGCTGCTACAGAGAACCACTGAGTAAACAGAATCCATAACTTGACAAATATTGCCTCACTTGTGAAAGGTCAAGCTGGCCTCTTCTCAGTCAGTGACTCTGGACACACTTGCCTGCCACAGTGTCCTTGGGCAGGTTAAAGAGGGCAATGCAGGTCACACCCTGGGCAGGTGTGCTCAGTTTATGTGCTGGGCCCTCGCTGGCACATCAGTTTTGGCTTCCGTTTGAGGTTATCTCAGCCATGCACCTGCGTGCGTGCATGCCGACCCATACACACACACACACACACACACACACATACACACACACACACGCACACACACACACACACATGCACACACATTCTGCACTGGCTCTTTATGTGGGGGGAAAGACAGAGTGAAGGAACTGATACCAACTCGCACTATGGCTCTGGAGTCCTACCTACTGCCCCCACGCCATGGATCTCTCTCCCCACTGCTGATTCACATGTCTTAACCCACAGCCCAGGCCTGGCACCGACCTACTGCATCACAGGTCGGCTGGTCAGGAGGATAATCAGGGCCAGAAGTTCTCTTGGAGTCTGAGCCTTTGAGACGGGGATGTGATGGAACTGATTTGGCAGCCGAAGCTGGTGCCTAAATCAGAAACTCCAGGACCATCTACCACGAAAGTGGTCCTTTTCCCAGCTCTGCCTCTCAGGGAAAGGCACCCCTCAGAGACAGGCTAAGCAGAGATATGAGGGACCAGAGTAGTAGGAGACATTTGTCTCAGTCACAGGGGCAGCTGCGATACGAGGGGACCTGAACTTTGCTTTCCTCTGTCATTACTGGGTCTTGCTTGGAAGACAGAACAGGGCAACATAGAGGAAAGATCTCATGATATTCAGCAAACAAAATGGCAAAAATGATTTCCTCAGTTCACAAAGGAGAGTTCCGATGTCCTGTCCTGAACAACTTTCTTCTGTCAACTCCAATGACTAATCCACACACTCGAACTACTGAAATAAAAAGATCTGCACTCAACGTGGGCTCCGGGCACCAAGTACGATCCTTGGTCATTGGCTGGGAGGCTCCATATCCATGTTTTGCTCCAGGGCGCTCACTAGACTTTACTCTCTATAAACACATTCAGGTGCCTTCTTCCACATCTTCTGTCTTATACCTTGTCTTCTCAGTTACCTCTTCGTTCTCCCATCTGCCTCTCTCACTGAGAAGCCCACTTTTAGGATGAGCTTTGACACTGAGACCCCTCTTGTTTATCTTCAGCACTAACTGATGCCCTGGTATACACTTATATTTCAACATTCCTGGGAATATTAATCAAATCTACATGCTAACACCTGAACTAGTTACCTTCCTCACATGTACTGGGATCCTAATTACTTAGGGTCAGAACCGTGAACTTTCATAACTCCTCACCTGTCATCACTCCTCCCATCAACTTAATCATTTGCTGAATTCTGACAATCATATCGGTATTGAACCTTTCAAATAATATTTGATACCAAGAATCGAGTTCAGGACCTTGATCTTTTCAGTTAAGTGCAGCACCACTGAGTTACATCTCCAGCCCTCAAATGATTTCTTGATCCCAGGACATCTTAACTTACAGCTGTATAATCAGACCCTCAACCAACTCTTCCCAACATACCTTTCCCTCTCCCCCTCTTCATTTGTACTGTGTCCCAGCAGCATGGTGCACAATCCCTGTATGATGTCCCTCACTGTTTCATCTCTGTTCCTTTTATTTAGTACTTTTTTCTTGTAAAATGTTCTGATAATTGTACCACCTGATAACGGGGTCCCTGCTGGGAAAACAGGATAAAGGCAGCTTCTCTTACGAGTTACCAAAACACAGCATTCTAATCTTCTTGCTTATCTTGTCTGCTCATGGACGTACTCGCTACTGTTCCATTTGACTTTGAGAAGCACTAGCTCCCAGATAAAACTGCTAAGATTTAGTGGTGTTGAGAGCAGAGCGCCAAGTCGACAGAGGGCTCTGTGATGGGGCCACACGTCCATGGGGTCGGTCTGCTCTCCTCCCTCCGGGCCTTTCTTACCCCAGCCCATCCTCCGAAGCCAAGCATGACTGAGTATCTGCACCCAGATGCAGCTGTGACAGACCCTGAAGAGGCCTGAGTGGTTCCCTGATAGCATCGTGTAGCTTCTACCTTCTATACACCTCAAAGCAGGGGCTACATTGTCATTCATCCTGGAATCTATCCCAAAAGTCACACCCGACTCCTGACCACAAAGCCAGGCAGCAGGGCCATCCCTAGACGCCATCTCTCCAAGTCACCTGTCCTTTCCCAGAGCAGGATTTTCTGTGAAGACTGGAGCCCAGCTCCTCTGTGTGCCTCGCTTAGCCTTCTTATTTTCCTTTTCAACTTCTAAATTAATCTTTGTATTGATTTTGTAAAGGACATCCCCTTCAGAAATTATAATTGATCTTAGTAATGGACCCTATTACAGTCTTTTAATGTGCCTGAATCTAAGAATTTGCTCAAATATTTAGATGCAAAGCCTACTTTATTATTATTATTCTTTTTTTGGTAAAAGAAACTTTTCTAATAAAAATGTTTCTCAAATATATTCTGCCTATTTTGGTTAGGACAGTCATTTAACTTCTTTCACAGTACTGCTTTTGATAGTGACCTCTGGGAAATTCTGTATATTTAGTCAGGTAATCGAAGATCTTCCGAGAGCTGCTCTGACAGAGAAGCTGAAGCCCGTGGTGAGAAGGAGACAGGACTTGTACAACAGGGAAGGAGATCAAGAGATGCAGGGAAGGGAAGAGATGTGAAGAGAACTGAGGTATGTTGTGTAGGTGGCCCACTCAGTGGAATGAGTGTCATCAGTATGCGACGAAAACGTGGAGTAGGAAGAACAAGGTGAAAGGTACACTTCTGCGGCGGCTGGATACTGCCTGCCACACGGTGGGAAGCGCTGTCCAGTGCACACCCCTCCCGGGCACGGGCGCAGCTCCATCTTTTCACATACTTTGAGTTGAAAACTGAGAAAACCCGTTTTTGCTTAGGGATCAGTTGCTTTGTAAAAACACGATACAGTGGAGTCTGTTTAAACAGCAAAACATGAGTTTAAAAAACGCACCAGAGACACTGCATCACTAGGAAAGCCAGTAACTTTACTGAATTGTCTGCAAAATACAAATTATACCTTATTTCCAGCAGGAGAAACTTTTGAAAATTTCCCACTTTAATTCACTACAGACAGCTGAATTAAGTCCCTTGAGATACACAGATGTGGTTTAACTTAGTTATAACATCTTGTCATCTAGTGGCGGCAAAGTCCCGCTTATGCCGCTGTGAGCCTCGATTTGAGTATTTGTTGCAAATGCTTGTATGCCCTCATTTACAAGCTACTTTAATTACTGTCGTTGAATGGAAACAAGTCCCCAGGAAAAGAAAAGGTAATGAAAAAAAGTGATACAGCAAACCATCAGAAGCAAGGCAAGTCCTACGCCTACAGTGACCCCGGGCCACCTGCTCCTAGAGCGCACTGCATTCAACTTGGGAGGGGATCTGCCACACAGCTGACCTCTCCGGGTAAACCGAGGTACGAGCCAATCTGAGGTATGAACAGGGAAGGGTAGAATACAATACCCGATTAGGGAAGGAACCAAATGGACAAATTGAATGTAGAAGCTATGTGGGTTGGATCGCTCCACATCTTTGGTTAAAACATATTAAGAAAAGCCTTTCATTACACGTGTGGTCGGAAGCATCTGAGCAGACACTAGCATTCCAGCAATCTTCAGAGGTCTCTAGCAGCAGGAAATTAACGCCACCCGAGTGACGACATCCTGGCAGATGGCAGAGAGGAAAACAGATGAAGTGTGCCATGCTTAGGCAACAGCCTTTACTGAGGGTTCAAGTGGCTTCTTCTTTTAAAAGAATTTTTTTTTTTTTTAAAGAAAGAAACACAAAGCATTTACTCGCTGGAAAAGCAAACAGAGGGGGTAAAGGGGTAAAAAACCTGCTATCTCGAAGATAAAAGCTGGGCATGGAAGGGAAACAAATACCTAAGTGTGTGAGAGGGCAGACATTCTTTTGAAAAGTGAATTGGGATTTTTGAAAAATCCTCATTTCAGTGAACTTTTATGCAGTCTAAGGATGTCCGGTATTTTCATATTCATCATTACAAAATGTTAAATTTCATCTCTGGGCAAAAAATAAGCCTTTTACTAAAAAAACACAACTTTGAAAAAGGGTGAAATGAGCAGCCTCTGCACACCAATGCCCACAATACACGGGTTATGCAGCTCACGTGGATTGTCTCGTATCACTATTACCAGTATTTCAGCTTGATACCAACCCAGACCTTTGAAAGTAGGATTAGCTGTAACAATACCTGGAGCTGTGTAAAATGCCCCATAGGGTTCTTGGGCTGGCAATGAAGAAAACTGTCTGAAATGTGGCTCTAGGACAGGGACACAAAGGGTTTACTGCGAGAGAAGCCATCCTGGCTTTGCCAATACAACAAACGGTACAGACAGAAAAGGCATAAAGGTAAAGAGAGACGGTGACCGATTACAGAAAATGACTCATCATAATAAAATTGTGCTTCTTTTCCTTAAATCATCTTAGAAAATTTCAGATTATCCTTTCGCTATCTTGTCGCCACTGCACGTGAACTTGGCAGTGGGAACAAGAGATAACTGGCATCCATTTCAGTGATCCTGTTCTTTGCACGTTCTTGTGACACTGTTATCAGAGCTGCTATAAATAGCCAAGGCTTCTGCTGGTACTTTAGCTTACTTTATCTTCAGCAATAGAAATTCGTGTTTTCTTTGTCGCTGAGGCAAACTGCAGGTAAAAAATTAATATGGCTATTTCTTCATATTTTCATGTAATGACCCTTTCCCACCCACTGGTAAGATTCTACTGATATTGGTACATGACAGTGTTTTGAAAATGGCAAGGAACGTTTGTGATGTGCTTGCATATTTAATATACACGAAGTTATACAGATGAGTTGTGGGTATGGGATCGAGTCTATGGTGAGGAAAATGATTTTATTTTTTCTCGTGTGTGTGTGTGTGTGTGTGTGTGTGTGAGAGAGAGAGAGAGAGAGAGAGAAACAGAGAAAGAGAGACAGAGAGAAGGAGAGAAAGAGAGACAGAGAGAAGGAGAGAAAGAGAGACAGAGAGAGAGGTGTATTTTTAGGGATGACTTTCTGGTTTTCTCTGCATAAATGTTATTTTTTCATGTTCCATGGATACCTTTATTAGTGGGATCTATATGAAATGTTTTTTTTTCCAAAATTTTTTAGTATATAAAATATTAGTACAAGGCAGGCCAGCATCCTATCTGGATACAACCTAAGGTGCATTGTGGTCTAATTATGGATTGCAGATCCAGTTAAGAAAAATATAGCCTCGTTAATAAGGTCTCTTGGCTTCTGCCACCCAGCGGCAGCCTCTTACAATGAGAAACACACAGCAACTATGCAAGTAAAAGAAAACAAAAATAAAAGGATAAGAAACGTCCTACACACGCTATCGCCGAGCTGGTGTTACTGTCTCTGTTCTCTGCTGCATATGGCAGTGTATACGGCTGGAGATGAACAAACAGGTCTTCACATTCCAAGAGAAGGAAATCATTCCTAGACTAAAATATCTTTTATATAATATATATTGACTTTTTTATGGCACTCACTTTTAAAGGGTCTGAAAATTTAATCCCTTATAGACGAGTATGAGACAAGAGTTATATTTTCTTGAAAATTAAAAGAAAAGGGACATAGAGAGGTTCTTTAATGGGATTTTTCGAAATGGCTATTAAATCTCTTTATTGAAGAAAAATAGATGACATACATGCTTTATGCAGAAGTGACATTGGGGGTCCTGACACACTGGGATTGCTCAACAGTCCTATATCGCTGACAAGATCATTAAGGGTCTGTTAAAATAATTAATATTAGATGACAAAGCAACTATCCCTTTACCTGCTTCCTTCTTGTCTAGCACCCGGTCTTTCACACTTTTCTTCTGTGGGAATTTGCAACTTATCCACCCAGTAGACTCCGTATCACTGGCTTCTAGGGCCTCATCTCTGGGACACACGTCCCAACAGCTTCTCTATTCTGGGCCTATTTCTAAGAAACAGCAAATTCTAGGCTGAAATCCAACCATGTAGTTTAGGGTACGGGCAAGTTAGGATATGCACTTACTGAATTCCAAGATGCATGGTGAAATGGTGAGATCAGAAAGGGGCCCTGCATTTGGTAAAAATGCACAAAACAAAACAAAAATAGCATGAAAGAGACGAATTAGTATATACAAGGGATGTCAGTTGACCGAATACATAGCTAATGTATTAAAAACAATTTAGGGTGTTGCGATGTGATATGTTCTAACCCCACAGGTTATCCTTTGACAGCTGACCTTGAACTTATAAAATGTATGCAGAGTAAAAGAAATCAGAAAGAAAATAGTTACTCGAATGTGCAACTGCACAAATATAACCCCCCTCCCACTATTAAGATAACAAAACTTCTGCTATTACCATAATATTATATATATTAGAAAGCTATACACAAGCATGTTAATTTCACAGATTTTTTAAAAGATTCTTAATATTTTATATAATTAGAAATACACATTTCAAAAACAAAACTTCTACAAAGAGAAAACAGTTATCTTGGTTAGCAAAGCATGGAGTTTTTCATGGCTTAGGGTAGTGCTTTCTATACAAAAAGTCCTTTTTGGTTTTTTACAGGACTGTTTAAAATATCAGCGAAGCTATCAAGGGGGAAAAACACATTTTGGCTTAAGTAAACTACAAAAAGCCACAAATGCTTTGCAAACTCTGTCTTACCTTTTATATGAAAATAAGCAAAATGTAATGTACATATTTTTATATTTTTATTTAATAAGAGATGCAGACCCAGATTTATTTATTTAAATATGTTAGCTCTCAAACTCCACTTTTTTGTCTTTTTACTTTTTTTTTTTTAAAGTAGGTATGGTCCTCTTTTAATGGTCTTTGATCCTTTTTAATGAGTGCCATACGCCAATGAAACGCCTGCAGGTGTGTGAGAGTGCCCGGATGCTAGGTGACCCGGATGCTCCTAACATTTCCGGATAGTCACCCGCTGCCGGGTCTGTCCAAACTTCTATACATTTTTTTTTTCCCTTTATATGTTGCATAACAGCTGCTCTCTCTTTCAGTAAAGATCTGCCGTTTTTTGGCAAATGTTTCCTTTTGTCTATTTACATGTAAATAACGTTGAACCTGCAACATGACACTATCTATTGTAACATACATTTTGCAAAGGAGCACAACAGTGAAAAGAAGTTAGCCTTAAAATCTATTTTGTACAAGTGTTCTGTTGTACAACTCAAGTGCTAAGCTTATCTCAGCATTTCTGTTTATCTTTATACTGTATCACTGAGGCAATTTAAAAGTACTTTTACAAAACAGAGTACCTGACTTTTTTTTTCCACACACGGCACATATAATGCATATCGACCCCCCTTCCCCATTAAGGTATAGCACACACACACACTGCAAGAAAAAAAAAAAAAAAACTATTAAGTAATAATGTGATCATGTCGCCCATCCTTCAGAGAGTCGCATGCGCTTGACTGAGGGGCTTTCCCTTCCGTCCGGCGAAGGTCTGGTGAGTCCAATGGGAGAGTGGAATTCGTTCCGGTGATCCTCTCGGTCGCTGCCGTCGTAGGAACTACTGCAGCTGCTCAAGCTATCAACAGGAGATCTCCCCGCCTCGTGGCGCGTGTGTGGAGGGTATCTCGAAGGGGTGGTGGTACGGTCTCTAGGAGGAGAAACAGGTTCTGACTTGATGTTGAGGCTTTGAGTAGAAGGCAGGGAGAGATTTGAACTCTGAGATAAATGAGTGCTAGTGCAAGCTCTGTAGGAGGAAAGGAAACCCAGTTACAGATGGAGGAGGCCAGGAGGCCCCAGGAACTCACAAGTACATAACACATCAGCCTACAAACTCCCACGGACACCAGGGCATACCAGAGGGGCTCGGGTCAGCACCCTCTGGAGATTCGGGTGCAGCTGTGGAGCCCCTGGACAGGCCAGGCAGGTGCGGGCCTGGAGAACCAGCGCCCTCTGACCGACTCCCTAAGGCGCAGGGGCTGCTTCAGAAAAGCGGGACTCGTGTGTCCATGAATTTCTGCCTATATTCATCCTCAGCCTTCAGAGACACTGTTTAGCTTTGAACTCAGCTTTCTGGATGGACAAAGGCTCATGTCAGACATTTATTTATTTATTACTATTTGGTTTTCAGAGCCACGTGGTTGCTAAGCAAGTGCTCTACCACTGAGCTCCATCTCCAACCCAGAAAACTGTTTTCAACAGCTCATTATTATGTCAACACTTCCCTCCAATGGATGAACACATGCAAATAGTTTTAAAGTTTAAATCCACAGAACCCATCTAATGCCTCAAAATACCCATAACTGGCGAAAAATGCTAGAGGAGTGGAAAGCAGGGGAAGTCGGAAGAGACTGAAAATGATCTGCAACCATTTAAAATAGTGATTTAAAGGCCGATTTGATGTCCCAGTAAAACTGATGAATAATTTGCCTTGCGTCCTCCTTTTGCAGTTAGATAGGATGGGAACACTTGCTTTCCTCAACTCCCTCAACCTCACTGTTGTCAGCTGAGCCCTGACAGATTGACCTAAGGTGCTGCTCCTTTACTTATATAGGTATCAACTGATCCACCTGGGGCTGTGGAGCAAAGGCTATTGTAGAGAAGGAACTAACAGGACCTGAGTGTGTTTATCATCCTCATCTTTGCCATTCCTAGAGTCTAGTCTGTCTGTCTACCAAAATGTGGGAGAATTCAGATACTTGAAATTCTGAAGAGAAAAAGCTTAAGCGTGAAGTTTAAATCAGCCATCACATGGCTTTGATCAGGGTAAGCAATGGTCATGGGGCCACATCAATTCAATTCTACGGTATTTTTATTGTTCTTGAGTGTGGATCGAAGTGACCCCCAGGGCTGGAATCTGCACTGCTTGACCACCCTGTCTCAAGAGAGTACAGCAGCCTCTTTCTTTGAGGAAGACTTGCAGTGAGGGATTTTCCACGCAGACACACCCAGTTTAGACAAAGGGAAGCAAGCCTGCCTCCTACTGCATGTAATTACGCTGCTTTTCTAGGGACCCAGCTGGGTGGTGTGAAGAGTGTCACTGGGAGGAGGGACACAGTGCACACGTGTCTCAGAGGAATGGATGGAGCAACTTGGGCTGGCTTTTTGGGGGATGCAGGGCATCCTCAAGATGTGGAGGCATAAAATTAGTCAGTATTGAATTTATCTTTGAGTGATGCTTTATCCGAAAGCACCACCTACTGGCAAAGAATCACTTTCCTTTTCTTAACAGATGAGGTAATGTTGAGAATAATATATGAAAGAATTATTTGCCTCTGTCAGAGCATTTCTTTCTCTGCCTTTCTGGTCTTATTAGAATCAAAACAATCACCACTTAAATCAAGAGTCAATATTGAGTGCATCTGATTTTCAATATTCTGTCTCTGCTGAGAGATATTTATTTGTGACGCATTTTACAGTTTACTATATTAGTTCCTGAGAATTTTAACTGAATAAGCTTTAAATCAAGAAGCTATTAAGATGGGAGAGGGAGGGAAACACACATTCAGTATGATCCACAATGGTAGACTATTTTCTCTCTGTTCAAAGTTTTTGAATCAGTAAGAGGGAATCATCTTTTGCTTTCTGGAAAAAAGAATTTTTTGGCTTTGGGTAAGATGACTTCACTGAAATTTAATCAAATGTTTCTAGTATAGACTGAAAAACTTTTTAAAAAACGAGTGTCAATTAGGATCCTGAAAATAATGTGGCATATCAATAAATAGTTTTTCTGTTGTCTGACATTTAAATTCTGTTCATTCCAGTTGGGATGAAATGGAAGATTAAAAAAGACTGGTAAGCTGAACCAGGATAAGCAGTTAATCTAGATAAGCTGAACAAACTAACACAATCTAGTGATGTTTGTCTAATAGTTTTTGGAAGTGCACTATCCCCTTATTTAATTGGTCTCCCAATGTCAACTGTTTCATACAAGGTCTCTGTGTCTCTTTCTCAGACGGCTGGGACCACTACTGGTGATCCTTTCTTTTAAGCGGAGCAGTAGGAGTTTATCTTTGGTGGCACTGCATTTGACCCGAAGAGATACAAAAGCCTTCAGGGTGGTTGGTACTGGGGGCTAACTATGCAGAAATAGGATATAAGTTGTATTTTAGACTGAGTTTCACAATACTTTAATGCAAGATTTCAAGGAGAAAGCTAGTTTCTGTTATCCAAGAAGTGTTTTCTTGAAGAGGAAGGGCAGCATTAAAAAAGTCACGTGACTCAGAAGTAATCAACTCAGATGTATGCACATAGGTCCACTTGTTCTTTGGAACAAAATACAGACCTGGGCCACTGTGAAAGGCTTTCAGATGTGTGGCTAGATGGGAAGAGGGAGGGAGGGGCTAGAGAGACCCAGATCCGGTGCCCTGTGCAAGCTTTCCTCTACTCCAGATGCCTTTGCACTGGGACCTGCCCCTCCCCCAAACTGCTCAGAAATCAGGCACGACTGGATAGTTTGTTCAGATTTCTTATTGCCTCTCCTGGAAATTAGACTATCAAACTATATTTGAGCTAACCATCTCTATTCCAGTCACCTCCCTCGGTACATACTAGACGCCCACATCCACAGAGACAGTGTGTGCAAATGTTTTCAGAAAAGAGGCTGACCTTTTGATAGGTGGTAGTTGAGAAAGACACCTAAAGCGTGAGGGTCATTTTCTCAGATAGGACAAATTCCTCTGCCAGTCATGTTTCTTCCTACATAAAACAAATTCATGCTGCTTATCTAACTCTGCTATGTAAAAATCAGTTACTAACTGGTTTTAAACTAGAGCTTTGAAGACTTAAAGCTTGAGAGGACAAAACAGACATTTTTCTTGAACAAAACAAGAATTCTATAATACTTTTATAACTTTGAGGAGCACTGTAGTAACTATCTTGAGGTGCTGGCAGTATCTACTTTGGTGGTACTTGAATTTAGTCCATTTTTTGCTTCGGATACAGTACTTCCTCCAAAGTGGGCCCTTAATACATAGATCTATGCGATTAAACTGACTTGTGAAAGTATTGTTTTTTTAAAAACTAATTTACACTGTAAGAAAGTAAGGTAGCATATATATTTATACTACAATTTGGGATTTTTTTTAAAAAGGAGCATTTTACATTTAATTGTGCTAAGCGATGAGTCCATTAGAGCGAATTCCCCTTCTAAAAGTTAGCATATTGGTGTAAGTGTGCGTGTGAGGGTGTTTGTGTATGTATAAGAGCGGGGGCTGAAGCAGGGAGAGACAGAGGAAGGAAAAGGATGGTGGGGGGAGGGGAGAAGAAAAGGCAGGAGGAGGACAGGCCAGTACTGGAAAGCCCGGAGGGGTCATCATACTGACATGAGGTATAATGGAATGGATAAACTGCAATAAAAACTCACAGGCTAAATTCAGCGTATAATTATGGGCCATGAGATTCAGTGCTAAGAAACACAAGGACCTTTACGCCTGGCTTTGGTCAGCTGGGCTCCTCCCGCCCAGGCTGCCCCAGCTCGAACTCCATCCTCAAATATGGGGCCTCTGCACATGACAGAGTTTGAAAATTCTAGCACAGTGGAAATATACAAATAGATGTGCTTCCAATTAAAAAGACCAATTATGAGGTTACTGAAAACAGAAAGCCATATTCAGATACAGTGATATGGCTTTTGATACCTATAATTTCTCTAGAATTCCAATACCATCATGGGGGAATCTTGCAAAAATGATAACTCAACACGTACTTTTATTATTGGCAAGAGGCACGTAGGGTAGATTCCTCACAGAGCCATGGTGGGACAATGTGATATGCACATACTGAAAAGCCATCTGGGTGGGGTATCATGTACTTAGCGAAAATGACATAAAAGTTACTGCAACAAATGCCTATTGAATAATGAGCCTCGCAGAGAAAATGTAATTGTCCTAACAAGAGCAACTGTCCCTAATCAATACTCAACAGTACAGCTTCAGTGTAAATGACCTTTGTAAGAAAGAGGGGCACAACGCCATGTGAACCTGTTTTAGGCTAGGTTTCCAGCAACAGTGACATTCGGGAGTGGGATGGATAGAAGCAAATGGGGAAGGAGTGAGGTGTCTGGTCCATGTCACTGATCACGTTACATCAGGGCCACCAGAAGCCAGAGCGAAGGGCATGGGGCTGTGATACCCTGGTCGCCTCTGTTCTGCCCATGGCCTATTTTCACCTTCTTACTAACACAGGTGTGCAACTAGTTAAGCAGAGCAACTAGTAACTGCAGCTAAATGGGCTAACGGTGCAGCCAAAGTGTGGGATGCTTCTAAAATACAAAAACCTGTCTCTAAACATCTCCTATCTGCCTGTTTTCCTTTGAGGATTAATTGAAGACTTAAAAGTTACTAGTTGAAGTCAAGTCCTTTGTTTACATTTTAGCTTTTTTGGTCTCATTTGAAAGAAATGATGGTAATTTTCAATCCGGGACTTTTTAAATTTGAACGTTTCCTTGATAAATGACTGGAGTCATCTGTTAGATAAAGGAGTATCTCAAATGACCACAAGGGGGCAGAAAGACACATCCTTTGACCCGAATCACAACAGAATAATTTTTATACCCAAATGTGTTCATTAGTATTGCATGTACTAATTAGTATGTATATTCTAATAAAATATCTATAAATATACAGCTGTACTATGAATGAAACCCAGATGAAACCCAGTTATCCATCGAATAGCTGATTTTATGAACATTAGGATTCACATTAGCATAACCCAGGTAGTTTATGTCATATTAGAAAGAATTTCAAATATCTCAAAACCTGAGAGAACTTCTTAAGTGCAGATGCCTTCAAAGTTCCCACCTGAACTTGGTGATAACTAAATACAAATACGAACCCAGAAGTGGGTTCCCAGAAATAAATGTCGCCTAAAACCATAAGCAAAGAATCGGCCTCATTAGAACAGGGCACCCCTTTCTCTTTCAGATACTAAGGGATGTAGTAGTGGAGACACTTGGAAGGGACTGGACTGCAAATGACCTTCCCATTTCGATCGGGCGCCATTTTGCTCTCCCGTGAGACACGAAAGCACAAGTTCAGAGACTGTCACTTGTCATTTTCACAACACATCCCCAAATGGCATTACAGAAGCAATATCGCTGCTTACCCCAACTGGCTGAGGGCAGATGGCGGCATGTTATGTAGGTGTTGCTGTTGCCAGCCGGTGACAGAGCCGAGGTGGAGTGCGCTGGCCGTGTTAAACCCAGACAGGGAGGACAGGTCCGCACTGCTCAGAGAGTACTCTGCCCCGCAAAGCAAAACAAGGACAAAACTGAGTCTGAAATGATCAAACTTAGATTAAGTAAGATCACACATTTTCAATGCCCACAATGCTCTGGACAGTGATAGATTTCTTTTTTTTCCTTTTCTTTTAATTTGAGAGGAAAGGAAGATGAACCATCAGGGATAATTTCAGTGTAAAAGAAGAGTGCCAATCTTCAAAATGAAGCCTTCAGTGGCAGGCCGGAAGGAGCGGAGCCTGCCGTTGTGCTGCATTACACTCCAGCTTGGAGTAATGGTACGTAACATATTTGACAATCTAGAAATGTTTTTTAAACAAACTCGAGTAAGGGAGCTTTCTGTGACACCAAAGAAATACAGTAACAGCTCAATTTCCTTGAAATTGTTCTCCTATTTTGAATTCAGGTTGGGTAAATAAAAGTTTCGGTCCCTTAAGATAGAAGAGTGCGGATAACTCCTTTGCCTCAGTAAGGCAGAGGTAATGAGAGCGCTCTGGATATCCAGGCTTCCTAGTCGGGTAAAGACGATGCGGGTCATCGCCTCACTTTCTAATAAAAGATATTTAATATTGACATGTGACAAAGCTACTCACCGGTACCATAAGTTGTTGAAATAGCTGACGGATATCCTCCCATCCCTTGTCCTGGTAAAGTAGGAGTTGCTACGGAAACCACTGGTGTAGCCAATGACTGAGCAGACTGGGAGTTATTTATCCGTTGATTCTTTTAAAGTAAATTTAAAAAAGAGATAATATTGATGGAATTTTAACAAAGTTAAAGTACCACATTTCAGTATTAGTTTTACATAGAAAGAAATAACTTGATACAAAGCTCATGAAATTAATCATTTAACATGTGTCTCTATGAACTCTGCCAACCCTATCATTTACAATCCTTCAAGAGACCAGCTGTTGCCATAGTAACCCATTACATCAGTATCTCCTAGGCAACTGAACTAGTAACAAGTGCCATAGCTTTATTATGGGTAAAAACAGACTATGTTGAGAACTGATGAAATATGTATACTGTACTTCCATTGTTTCAGTTTTTATTCAAATGCAAATTTTAAAAAATTAAAATCAACCACAGTGGGTTTTGTGTTCAGTTCTCTGCACAGCCGAGCACATGGTGGGGGTCATGTTCTATTCTGACCAGCAGGTGGTGCTCTGATCACTTTTTTTCCAGAGTCTTCTGCACTTGATTCAACTGAAGGGCAAAGCTGCTAGGGCCTATATTTAACTCCTTTAGCCATGAGATGAAAGATGTGCAGCAACTTAGAACAATGGCACTCCAGTTTAGAAAAGAAGTATTTTAGTTTTAAGCAACAAAATATTTTCCTGTAGAAATCTTAAAATGGTAAGAACAAGTGCTCCAGTTTCCGGAGGTTGTTGAGACAGAAAATAATAAACAGACACGCTTTCTACCTATGCCACACACTAGAATTTCACACTATTTAAGCAAATTGATATGGACACACCGTGGTCAGTTGCAAAGTCTTTCAACTGTTTCAGAGCTTCTCCCCCTTCCCCTCCTTCTGCTAAAGGTAGCTTTGCCTATTTCCTGTCAGTGAAAGGAGGCGAACACATACTTACCAAAAGCAGGTCGACATCCTCGGACTGAGAGCATGGGGGAAGAATTTGATTAATTAGTGTCTGCAAATATTTATAACCAGCAACATCTTTCAACCAAAGGAAAGTCATCTTCTGACAGACCCACAGTTTAAATCCCAGGCTCGCAGGATGACTCTTTATAAAGGTGTCCTTTGCTTCCCTTAATGAAGTGTTTATCTCACATGTGAATGATGACCTATCTGGCTTTCAGCACTGATGTTCACAATTTCACCACTGTATTTTGAACAAAAAGACTGTACTGTGAAACCTCACTTGCTGGAGGAGGTGGCTGTCACAACTGGCTGCCCAGGACAGAGAGAGAGAGAGAGAGCCCAAGCCCTCATAATCAGTTCGAAGGACCCGCTGGCCCACATGGACACACAGCCACGCTGAAACCCTGGTGGGAGGTTTTATTTATTAGACTCAGCCTTTTCCAAAGGGAAGGCTGCAGATTATGTGATTTTTTTTGGGGGGGTTGATATTCAAAGTCAATCTGCACTGTGCCACAGTAAATCAATCAGTTCATAGGACTGTTCTACGCTGATGTTTGCCACAGAGCAGAGAAAGGGAAAGAAAGATCTAAATTTGCCTTGAATTTAAGCCTCCTTCCTTTAAAGCACGGCTAATTTGGAGGACAGGGATTAAGTCTCTTTGGTGGGGAGTTTGGTCCCATAATGTTCTCCTTATCACAGGCACGCTGACCCTCAGTAAGAGTGGGAGTCTGGGAATATTTTATATATATTTACTAAATTCATATTTCCTATCTATTTTTTCTCCTTCAAAGATTCACCACTCTTTTTGATACAAAATGTAACCTTTTTTTCTTAAAATGTCTGGGATTCTAACAGTTTACTCTTACAAATCAGCTATTTTCGTGAAATACATACGTGGGAAAGTACACTATGGGAGTACAAACACGGTGGGTGACATTTTTCATATGAACAGTGAAATACACCGAAGGAAGGAGCTGCCGACTAACAGGAGACGGTTTATTTCAGAATACAGAAAGTGTGTTCCATTGGCCGACTGTGAGGACATAAGCAGCCCAACGCTGGAAAAACACCAAGTTCTGTATACTTCATTATCTATTACTTTGCTTAAGAAACATAAGATTTGACCAATGGTACAATTTGATTTTTTTTTTTGACTGTAAGTGGGGAGTTCTAAGAAGGAGTGTTGTCCTGATTCCAGAACAAAGTGCTAAGAATGTTTGTTTTTTTTTTTTTTAATTTGGAAAAGGAAAATGCGAACCAGTTACCAAAATTAACAGCTACATACAACTGAGGCTTCACCAGAAGATCAAGAGAATTAATAACAGTACTAGTTGATAGGGTTAATTTCCTTGGAGACCTTGTGTAATTTGTAAAGTTAGATAAATACTAAAACAGTGAAACACGCACAGACATTATTCACACTTTTGTAAAACGGAGTTTTGCATTTACCACGGATGGCATCGTGTTCTTGCTGCCAGGCGGGATGAGAACTCGGAGATCTGGTTTGCGGTTGTTCATTCCTAAATTCATGGGGGGTGGCGACTTCGCTTGCATATTCTTGTTCAAGTTACCAGGTGAGACCAGCAGACCTGGTGAGTTTCGGGGGTTGCCATACCCGTTCCCTGTGGACACACAACCACAACAGACCTTAGGAAGAAATCTTTTTAAAGCATCTTGGTAAGGAAATGAAAGCCTAAGGTTAGGACGTAAAACAGTCACAGGACAGCTGATTTATCCCCCAGGAGAAGAGTGACGCAGTTAATTACCTAACATCCTTCTGAAAAGACGAGTAATGTACGTACACCAACGTGCTCCGAAAGCACAGTGTGATCTTTTCCTAGTGAAAATATTTCAGGAAGAAAGTCAGAGTATTTTACAGGGTCTGAGGAAAGCGCAGGATCAGTCTTACGCTGGCATGGACCAGTCTGGCCTGGGCCTGGCTGGCAGGAACTGTCCCTTCAGTTCTCCAGGCGGGGGTTGTATTGTGGGTCTACGTGTGCTCAGGTGAAGGGTGGGCACGCCAGCAGGACTGGGATTTCCAGGACGTGCAGGGGAAGGGGGCTGCTCACACGCTACTGTTCAGTCCCCTTTGCTCAGAGAGAATTCTCCCTCTGGCTTTCTGGGGTCTGCTGCATCCTCACAAGTTCAAGGTCTAAGCCTAGGCCCGCAGAAGGCCCTACTCTCACAATCTTCAAACAGCGTCACCTCTTCTCAGGAGCCGAAATGAAGGCTCTGCCAAGGCAAGACAGGAACGGCCACCAAATGACAAGATCTAAAAAGCTTCCTTAGGACTCCTGTACTCAGGCCCTACTCACAGAAAACAGATGTCTCAAGATCTATTCTGCATATTTCAGAATACTCTGCTCCAGGACAGAAAGAGCTGTGGTGTTTATTTGGAAACACAACCTGAGGGGCACGGATGGTGGACTTGGAGTGTCACCTCCAGGCCTTGGCCTAGAGGACGAGAAATCTAACCCCGTTCAACATGCTCACTGGAAAACTGGTCAGGTTTTTTCTGAGTGTGTCTAAAGGAGAAGGTGACACGTTCACTGCAACTGCAGGCACTATTGTCATCACAAAGCACTGTCCACTGCACTGCATGCTATCTTCAGCAGGGAGATGGAAGGCTGAGATCTCAGTGTGAAGTTCCACTCTGCCTGGGGGGCACTTGAGACTGGCAGGACCCAGACATGGCAAAGAGTATAAGGCACCCATGGAATCCTCCACTCCAAGTGCCCCTTGGTTCCCAGAGAGAAGAGATTATTCAACAAACATTCACAGAGAAGGAAAGAGTTGATGTCAGCGTCATGAAAATGACAGGCAGGAAGATACGCTGAACTGGAGACCGATGGCTGCGAATGGGCCACAGAGAAATTTACAGTCAGGGACACTGTAAGGAAATTGTTTAGAAGAAAATTCAAGAAAACAGAAAGTTCTGGGAACTTGGAAGTTGAGCTTTGGTGACCTTGAATTCCAGGCTGGAATGTCTCCATTTATGTGGCAGAAATGCAGACCTAGGAAGATTTCTGAGCACAGATGTGTAAGGGACAGTCCAAGTATCTCGGGCTCAGAGACAGATCTGAATTGTGCTGGAGTAAGGAGAGCTGGTATTGTATCAGAATGGTCTGAGACAACATCACAAGCATATTCAGGAGAAATGTATGGGAACACTCTTTTGATTTAAAATACATTTAGTGCACACTGCATAAAGCATATTTGTTCTTCATATCTAATTCATTTACCTATTCCATTTTATGCATGAATAAACAGGCTGAATCTATACCAAATCACAAAGATTAAATCTGTCAATTTGACTGTGCTTAAAATTTTCCAAGTTCCTATGAAAAAAATAAAAACAAACTAAACACCCTCCAAACATGTTGAGCACACAGAAGTTGTTTAAGAAACGTTCACTGAATTTGAATATAAAGTACTCTTCTGTGAAATAACTTAGGGAAAAGTAACTAAATTCTGTACAGACCACTGTGTACATCAAGGGGCAAACATCTGCTAGAGTTAATTCGGACAGTGTTTGGTGACAAAAGCTATCATACGAAATAATATTTTAACCCTTTTTCACCAGGACAAGTAGAAACAAAGAATATATCCAGTAAGAAAAATGCTTGATAAACTGTTATGCTCACAGTTTCTTATTTAACAGTGTCTAACTGAATCTTTATTGGGCTATGGTAGAGTCTCAGTTAGAATCAATAGATTATACAGGAGAGAAAGGAGACAAGAAGACGAAGATGAAAATCTCCCTCCACGTTCCTATCGGGTCACAGTGAATACAGGTGTCACGTACATACCAAGCTCCTGGGAGACCTGCTTTAAATAAACAATTACATGGAAAATTAGCTACGTAATTTCAAAAGAAGAAGAAGAAGAAAAGTCAGTTAAACAGTGCAGCGAAGCTTGAATAGATGAGAAGAAACTAAAACCCCCGCTCGGGAGATACCAGTGCTGGTTTTGCATGAAGCAGTTATTTGGCTGAAAGGAAGTAAGACCTCTTCACGAAATGCGTGGCCCTGCGATATGACGAGCAGGGGGCCGGGCTGTGAAAACGGGGCTGCTTCACGGAGCCGCTGAAAAAAGTTATTTGAAACAAACAAAAACACTTTCTACAGTGAACTCTTAGAGGTCCCAGCAGAGCTTGAGTCTTTGGCTCTCATTTTAAAACAAGGTTTGGGACAGCATGGAAAAAAAGAAAAGAAAGCATACATTATAGCACTCCATCCAGTAAACATCTCCAAACTAAACAAACGGATGTAAAAGGCATTCTATTTTTCTCTTTGAATATTTCCCACTAGCTGAAAATCATGCCATCTTAGAAGCTTAGTCACATATTTTAAGGTGTTTACATATTGAATGTAAAATATTTTGAACTCACGATGACACTTCTTATACTCGTATTTTTAGAGTTTGAAGTTATTTTTAAGAACAAATAAATTCTGCTTTTTTTTTTTTTTTAAACGGGTGAATTTCTGCTGTTTTTAGCAGACTGTGCCAGCTAGCATTTTGGAGCCGTATAATAACCATTTCTGTTTCCAGGCACCAAATTGTTATTCTTTTGGCATAATATAGATTCAGGAATGTGAGACTGTGGGTCCTAAACCAGTGATACAGAAACCTATCATTTGGAAATCAGTGATGAATACAGGCGTGCGGTCTGCTGCTAAGAAGAGGCCTCATTTAAGCCGGCTGGGCAGCGTCCTCCCCAGAACGCTGCGGCCAGCAGGAGGAGGCTGTGGTCCCACCTTAAGATAAATTCACCAGAGACAACGGTCTCCTTTAAATTTAGGGGAGGGGAGGTGACAAACAGCACCGCTGCACAACCTTCTAATACATGGCTTCACCCTTCTTCATGTTATGCTTTAAAATCACCCTCCACTCGGACAATTATCAATTAAGACGTGAACTATGCAAATATCACATCCCTTAGACCACTTTAAAGCGTAAAAATTAAAAGGAGTGAATAGGTTTTCTGGTTACAGATTATCGAAAAAAAAATGAGGTAGAGACCAATTTTAGAGTCCAGGGTAGCTTTTATAGTTTCATTCAATAATATTGCTTCACATAAAATGAAACAATGTAAGCATTCATAGTATAACTTCTACAGAGAATAACTGAATCTACCTGTACTGGTTCAAGTTTGTGGGCACTGAGTTTAATCTGAATATGAGGGACTGGAAATACAGTGTTAGGAGAAAATTTTTTTCTCCTCCAGTGAAGTTGCAAACACTGGCTTTTTTCTTGTTTTATTGACTCTGACTTTAAGAAGTTGTAAATTCGAGGAACATATGCCTGACTGAATATATCAGAAGGCAGTTGGCCTTGTCTCCCAGAGCTCAGCCGAGCATGGAGCGCTCTCAAGGAGCACACAATTCCGAGACCTTTTTATTTGGATATTTAGTAGGAGTCATGGGGCTTTTCACTTGCTTTTCCTCCCTTCCAAGACTTTCCATGACAAACACAATTGCATAGAACAAATAAACACAACCAGAAGTAGTTATGAGGGACCACTGCTAATTCTCTCCTTGGGGCAGACTCTCAATATCACCGATCACTAACTTTGACCATTTCTCCCCTTCTTTTATCTCCAAGTTAAACGAGATACAAAATCTTGTTAATTTTTTCTCCAAAAGTGCCCCATTCTCATTTAGATTTTTCGTCTCCATGTGACTCCTCATGGAGCGTGTGAACTCATTTCCGCTGCAGGCCAACACCTGCAGATATGGGTGGCGTTAACCAGCTCACCCAAGGAAACAGTCCACACTCTCCCTCTGCTGTGTCCCTCTCTCACACACCCTCCTTGGTCGGGGCTCCATCCTGCCCCAGGTCTCTAAGGTTTATCAGTTCTATCAGTCAAATCTAATTGATCCCTGGCTGTGGCCAGGCTTCCAATCCTCCAAACAGGCTCATTACAGTAACAGGCAGTTCAGTAACTGGGACTGTGTACTTTCCTCTTTAGTTCAAGTTCGCCTTTTAAGAATCGGCTACAGTCCCAACTTTTTCACGACAAGTTCTGCCTACACCAAACTCATTCACCTCTGGGTAAACGCGGTGATACTGCAGACTGGGCATTTTTCAACGTGTCACTGAGAAACACACGTGGGAGATTCTAGGGAAATCAGGGATTATTCAGTAACGGTGCTGTAAGTTCAGTCACTGAGGGGAGAGGAGGTGAGAAACCAAAATGTAATGAATAACTTACTAAATTTTCATACCGAGAATCTCTCTCTTCACACTACTTGTGGATATTTTTTTTTTTTTAGATGAGGAATGTGTGTTGGTGAAGCACAGCATTGAGACAAACTGCCTACTAAACACACGCAAGCGCTGACATCAGGGAAGTGCCCACACATGAAATTTGTTCACTCGGAGCCTCCTTACATTCTACCATCCTAGCCAATCAAATCACAGCACAACCTGCAAGTGGTCACATTGTACCAGGTAGAAATTTTCCCTAAAGCAAATAAAAATTCAAGAAGACACTCACTCCTCTTCCATACACCAATGGATTATTGCCATCTTATGTCCTGGGAGAATGTCACAACACTCTACCCATAAAGGACTTTTCGTCAAAGAACGGCAGCGCAGTATCTTAGGGAAGTGAATGGCAGGAGGCTGGAAAGGAGGAGGGGGAAAAATTTTATCAGATGCTCCACAAAGACACTTTTTGTCAAGAAAGAAAGTTGGACCCAGAGGCAGCGATCCCATCTGCATTCAAAAAGGGTGAGCATTCTGTGAAGACAGAACCCCACTGCTCTGGAGAACAGTTTTCAGAGCTGGAAAAGTAGGCGTAACTGACCTCAAGTGTAACTAATCGCTCTGATCATCCAACTTTGTAATGCGGAATCTGCCCTGAATTTTAAAGACCTTGCACGTGGAGGTGAGCTCTGTTGACACTGTGCATTAGGTAAACGACAATAGCGGTAAACAGCACCCAGGGCTGAAAGAGATTCGAGGCCACCGGGGAAGCCAGTTAAATCACATCTGCTACCGGTGCAGCAAAATGATCTGTGTGGGGCAGCGGGATGGAAGACTGGGGACAGAAGATGAATCAGAAAAATTTAGATTTTGACTGTGATGTCCCTGTTGAAGTCCCATCAACCTTTGGAGCCTCGGTCTTTTCAACATAAGTAATTATTTCCTCAGGTGAGAAAAATACAAAAATAATCTGACACAGAAACAATATCCAAGTTAGGCGCTGTGAAAAGGCTCCAATAACGGTCTCACCAATAGGGGGCACTGGAGAGCACGATTTGCCAATGGTATTCACAGCATCGCCCATGCACACGAACCTAGTAGTCAGAGACAGCTACTAATGGCAGTGTAATTGTTTGATATTTTACGTGGACATAAAAGACCTTTAAAATGTTACGGTGGGGCAAAAAAAATGAAGAGCAGAGAGGTCTGGGAGTTTTCTCATGAATGGTGAGCTTCCCACAAAGCCATGCATGTGTCCACATGCCAAAGCACACTACCCTGGCCCCAAAACCCAGGATAATCTGGCATTCTCAATACTTGTTGGGCTCGTCTTTCTGTGAAATGATGGCAAGACCGACGTGTGACTCCAGCGACAGGAGATCAGAAGACTCTGCCCGCACAGGCAGTGTGGGAGTGGAAGGGACACCGCACCATCAGCTTAGGCATCAGGAGGGTGAGAGTGGGGTTGGGGTTAACTCCGCGGCGGAGGACTCGCCCAGGGTGAGCGAGGCCCCGGGTTCAATCCCCAACACCACAAGAGGGAAAACATCAGCCCGGTTCAACAGACTGAATTTATGTAAGTCTGGAGTAGTGTGGATTAAACCATAGTTCTTGTCTCCTTCTGAATAAATATTTGCAAATAAATATTTTAAGTCAATAGGAAATATTGAGGTTAGCTACATTAAACACCAGGCCAACTATTTAAACTTTGGTGTGCTATTTAGAGTAGATGACTAAATATAATTTTGAAAGTCGATTTTGTAAAATTTGAGTCAATAATCTTGTCATGAAGAGGAGAGTCACAGGGTAAAGATGTCTACGTTTTTACTGTCAGTTAAAGAGACGGCTTCTCTCAGAAACATGATAGAAAACTCTCTAGTGTTTTGGGATATTTGTTGCTATCTGGAAAACATTTATAATATATAAACTGTTTTGTGTAGTAATTTGTTAATGGTATTTGATTTGGTGGAGTTTAAAGCAAATCCCCACAGGAAAAGATCAAGACAAGCACATAGCTATCTGGACCTTTCTCATACTTGGGACTGACATGTTGCTTTCACTTTAGTGAAATATTTTATGCATTGGTGTGTGTGTGTGTGTGTGTGTGCACGCGCGCACTCTGAGTCCAAGAACGATTTTGAAAATATTTACAATATGCTACCTGACTAAACAGACTGACATTTACAACGATGCTCATTACTGTAATTAATTTTAACTTAGAAGTTTCAAGGTCACAGGTCTATAATATCTGGATGCTATTTGGTGTCTCCCCTGAACATATATCTCACAGAAAATAACTCTAAATTGTATGTAGTGAAGAGGCTCCTGTTAAGTCTCCACTCTTCTCAAAATGACACTCATATAAATTTTTGGTGGAAAAATACAACCTTCTAGATTGTCATCCTGTACGTACTGTTGTGAATGTGAGAGACTCTGTTAAGGGCACTAGAATCACAGCGCAGCTGTTGTGAATCACAATCAAAAAAAAAACTTTTTTGAGGTTAAAGGGGGATCATTTTCATGGATGTCTCTGAGAGAAAAAGCAACCACAAAATGAGGGGGGTCAGAAATCTGGGAATGATGAAAATTTCAATATACTCAAT
The DNA here is from genome assembly GCA_004026965.1 of Petromus typicus. Classification (NCBI taxonomy): domain Eukaryota; kingdom Metazoa; phylum Chordata; class Mammalia; order Rodentia; family Petromuridae; genus Petromus; species Petromus typicus. The sequence continues at coordinate 39,147 of PVIR01006594.1, forward strand.
GTAAAATAAGGGCAGATCAGATCTCTGATTCCTATCCTGCTAAAGACTGCTGATTATAGATTCTTACACATCAAATCTAGTTTCTACTCTACCTGGAAACTTCCTGGAAGTTTCTTATGGCCAAAAAAAAATGTACAAATACATAATGCTAGACTGTGAAGAGCTCCTGTGGAACCGCAGTGCCTTCTGTGGCCTATTCTTAGAAAAACATCCCAAGGTACATCAAATCCAAGACTATTCACGGCCCTGCCAGTTCAGGGGCAGCAGACATTTTAAAAGAGATTCTCCTCTCCACCCCGGCCGCACCGCAGGAGGATGGACCACAGCCTCACAGCTGTCCTGTGCAGCCATCCTGCCCCAGGGATTTCTTGGACTGCGTCCCAGTGGCTGGTCTTCCGCATGATTGGTGGCGTATCTGTCGCTGGGGACACACCGTGTGTAGTATAAGCTCGAGGCAAGAAAGCAGAAGCAAAGAATTTTTCCTTCTTCCTAAATGTCTTCCCCACTAGGTCATAAAGTGGATTTGTCTTGGGAAATCGGTTTCTCATCTGTCCTAAGACACTGCCACCCAACTTCAGGTAGAGGGGGAACTGAGGCTTGGAGCTTCTGGGTCAAGACTGAGATTACGCAGCCAGCGAGGGAGAGTTTCACAGAAACAATGGAGGGCTCTGCTGTGACATTTCAAAGGCCAGATGTCCACGGACGAGCACTTCTGTCCCGCTTTGGAAATAAGACTTGAACAATCGGATGTTTCCGGTGCATAAAGTCCTCAAAAACATCCCACTTGCTGGTGTATTCAAGGGATAGTTTTCAGTGGCACCACCAGAATGACACTGAACTTTATTGTTTTTTTAAAAATCCCACTGAACAATGAGTGATAGATTTATGACTCATTTAATTGTTCACTTCTTGTGATACTGGGCCTGTCTCTTTGTTAAAAATGAGGGGGTGTCTTCATTATTGATACAATTGCTCACTCTTTCAGTCACTCTATAAACAGAAATATTGAGACAGTATAAATTAGACAGACTGGGAGAGAAGAGAAATAATAATTACTTGTGGTTTTAACATCCACACAACTGCTTTGAACACATCGGAAGTTCAGAGTGCTCAAAGGGAAGCACTGTCCTCCAGGCAGCTGTTATGTTCTGCGCTGGGTTTTCTTTTCTTTCTTTCTTTTTAAAGACAGGGTCTCGTTATGTAGTTTAGGCCAATCTTGAACTGTTGGTGCTTGCTCCTCCTGCTTCAGCCTCCCGAGTGAGGGGTGACAGATATGCACCACCACACCTGGCTTGCCCCTGACTTATTAATATGTCCACTTTCTCCTCCAGGAGAGGGGTTACACCTTCTCTTCTTTGACACCTACTATTGTGCTAGTAGTGCATTTTCTGTATATTGAATATACATTAAACTTGCTGTATATGTGTGTGTTCACTCTGTGTATATTAAACATATTAATATTCCTAGGGCTGATCAAACTAAATCAAGTTTGGCTAGATAATCATGACCTAGACCATCATCACGACCTTGTAACCTAGATAGTTACAAACTAACAACAGCTAATATTATTTACTCTGACTCTCCTAATCGTTTTAGGCTTAAAACGGCTTAAGTTTAACTTAGGCTTAAGTTTTAACTCCTTCATCAATATTTTAAATCACTGAGTAGAAGATGCAGTTAGTTTTTCTAGCTGATAAGCAAATCAGTGCCAAAATATTTGATGAGTGCTCTCTGGCCAGAGACTGTCGGACCTTTTGTACTACTTATCTCATTTAATTCTAACCATCCTGTAGAAGGGTTTTTCATGAACTTTTCCAGGGTAACAGAATAATGCCAGCCCTAAAATAACTAATATATCATGCCCTTGCTTTGCTTACTTTATTCTTCTGAGTATCTGTTACTGGAATATTCTCCTACATTGATTTCCCAAAACAAGGGATGAAATTTTTACTCCTTGATTTTAAAACTTTCACCAAGTCGCTTAATATTAGTGCTATCTCAAGACTCACTACGTACAGGATTGCTGTGTGCATTCAAGTTACCACGCTTGAACACATGCACTGATGGTGACTTGGTTTCCTCTTACTAATATAACACCCTATTTTCGTATAGCAGCCCTTCCGTCCTCATACCACACATTCGGTTCACTGTCGTGGGAGGCGGGGAATGGATGTTAAAATCTAGAAATTGTGAAGAGGGCACAGTGTCTCACGAACACTTAACACTTAAATGTTGCCTTCTGTTAAAACCGCTGAAATAAACCTGCCGATTCCTCTGCAGCCAGAGACACATCTGTAGATGACACCCGGAAACTTACTCTTTGTATCAAGGCTTTGGTACAAGGTGATTGGATTTCATTACTCTGGAGTAGTTAATGCTTTTCCAATATGAGAATGTATCATTATGTACTCTCTGAATTGAAATTCAACTGAAATTCACTGTAATTCTAACTGCAAAATTTGAGCAATTGGTGAAAGTTTATCTAAAAACAGCAAATTTATACTCTTGGCTGACAGCCTTGAAGCCTTGAGTGAGAAAGTCCCTGGTAGGTATGAAATTGATTTTCAAAAGAGGGGCTTTTTAACCACATCCCCCTGAAGCAGCTGCTGCCTGCTTACGCACAATTTCACATTAGCAATGATCACAAGAAAAGCTTTATTTCTGTTATCTCTAAATAAAATTTTATGGTGATGCCAAAAAATAAGGAGGAGACACTCCAATAACATACAGAAGGAAAAGTGGTTGTTTTTGGAGGAAAAAGACAAATCTCATGTAAAATTAATGTTCTGAGAATATTATCTGCTTGAATTAAATATTTAAAGTGACCATTATTAGTCATATTTTTACAGTAAATCAATGTGATGAGTGAAGAGACTAATTTTTACACTGCTTTACTGATATAATTGGCAGGTAGGTGATCCAAGTACAATTTGGAAGCTAGGCATGGTGGCACAGTTCCGGTTACTTGGGAGGCTGAGGCGGGAGAGTTCCTTGAAGGCACGAGTTTCAGCATGGCCTGGGTATCATAATGAGACCCCATGGTGAAGAAACAAACAAAAATATGGAGCTTGGCATATCAGAAATTATAATAAACCTTGGGGTCTACAAGGTGGTTGCATATTCTCTAGGAGGTTGTAATTTGAAAATTTTACTTTTCCCTTTGAACAGTCAAGCTACTTAGGAATTAAAACTGAGGGGTGGAAGGTACGTTCTACAAAATCTGCACAGTGAATGTGAACCCTTGACCTTTCCATCTGTCTCTGACTTGTCTTTCCCACACTTCCGCTGGCCCCTGGGACGGAGGTCAGCGCTGTTGTATCCGTCATTGGTGGGGTGTTGCATATGGGCAGGGTACATGCTTCTCTTTGCCAGGGCTGTGTATCCCACGCTGCTGGTCACCTGATTAGAGGAGCATCTCTTTTCTTTAATGAATCTTAAAAATCTTATTTGAATTAAAATTGCTATGTAATTCATGGGCAACAATAATAAAGCAACGTCGTTGAGGGTCTTGGTTGATTTCTCAAAGTAAAATTTTGAGTGAATTCTGTGTTTTTATTTCCAGAACAATTCTGACTAATAGAATAATACTTTCAAAACAATACTCAACGATTAACATAATTTTGTTCCTATTTGCTACTTAGTAACATTTTAAAATGTAATATAAATTATATCTTCATGCTAACACTTTGTTTCTTTACTTGAGAGAAATTAATCAGTATCTTTCGCCCTTTCTGGAATGTTGCAGTTTGAATTTTTGGATTTTCAGGCAAGAAAAATCCAGTCTTGTTAAAGCTAATCGTTTTAGGCTGAATTTTTAACTCCTTCATCAATATTTTAAATCTCTGAGTAGAAGATGCAGTCAATTTTTCTAGCTGATAAGTAAATCAGTGCCGAAATATTTGATGAGTGTTTTCAAAAAAAATACTTGCAAAACAATGACACTAGTACAGAAAAAATTAGGCATTTTTGTGTACGCTTATTTCTCTTTTCATTTTTGTTCTATGCTGTAACACACTAAATCTTTCTTTTCAATGTTGGGCGATGTACAAAAAAATAACATGAAGCTTTGTGATTATGTGATCATAAAACATCCCATGTAAATGGATCATAAAGGTATTTGTGTCTAATCCTCCTAAGAGCAGTAAGTTCACGTGCTAATAAGTCACGTGTGGGCTCCTGTCCCAGAGGCTGGAATCAGAGGCTTCCCTCAGTACTGAGAATTTCCCCTGGCCAGGATAGCATCACCACCAAGTCCCCCTATATAGCTGCCATAAATTAAGCATTCTAGAAATGACGATGCTTGACAACCAAAAGCCTAAGACACTAAACAATTAACAATCAAAGAGACAACTATTAGATTTTTTATATATAAAATTATATCTAATTTATAATAACTGCCAATTAAAATTATTAACCAATATATCTAAATCTCCTTTGCCTCATTGTCAAATAGCTTTGTAGATGTAAAACTTGTTAAGAGTTTCGAAGGATTTCATAAAGGTCTTTCTTTTTAAAAATCTCAATCATCAATCAGTAAATCCTCGAGCATGCTACTCTTTCTACTGCGTAAAAATAACCATGTCATCGAAGTAGAAGCAGAGGGTGTTAGTAGAGTTAGCAGCACTGCTGGGCTAATAGTTTTCTCCATTAAATCTAATGATCACAAAGCCTCAAAGGAACTTGATCTTACAATCATCAATAATCACTCTGATTAGCATGTTAAAAGCTTTACTGTACAGAGATATGACAAACTGCAATTTTAAAAGCAGTGACTTTTCCTTTGGTTGTTGAGAGGAAAGGATTAAGCAGTAGATGAATAACTGTCAATTGAAATCCGGGAATGTCATTGTTACTCATGTGTGGTAATGATTCCCGCGTAGATCCTTTAGATCAGGAGAACGACCCATCTTGTGACTTGTGACTTCTTTATTGCCTCTACCTTCGTCTTTGAAATTACTGCAGCTTAACTGATAGGAGGTTCATTTTTTTTTTTTTTTGAGACAGGGTCTCGCTTTGTAGTTCACGCTGGCCCTGAGCTCAGCCTCAAACTCACATCACAGCAATCCTCCTGCCTCTGCCTCCCGAGTGCTGGGATTACAGGCGTGAGCCAACACACCCAGCATTGTGGTATGTGGTGCTGATTGCTGCTGGGTGTGAGTCTCCACACCCAGTACTGTATGTGGTTACTCCTGATCAAACCCAGGTCCTTGCGCTTGCAAGACAGGCGCCGGAACCACTGAGCTAACTCCCCGGCCAGGAGGTTCATTTCTAAAAGGTGATCTGTGATGGTCTGAGATACTAGCAGCTTGTGGCTGTATCTTAGATCTCTGGGTGTTCTGTTAGAGCAGAGAAGTTACTCCGACCCAGCTTTGCTAACCAAGGGTGCTCCACCATTTACTAAACCAGTCAGACCTTCATTGTAGCAAAAAGAGGATGCATTATTTTTGCCAATTCCAAGGTAAGGGCCTATCTTCTTGCATTTAAAAATCACATGATTTCTTTGAACTGTTTTTCTCACTTTATATCAACACTACTAAAATGTTCTCCTTGCAAGATCCGTGTTTTCTTCAGCTCACAAAGATTTTCTGAGTGTCTGCTCTGTGCTGACTTCTGGGTATGGAGCTAAGAGTACAAAACAGGCCTCAGTTTGTCCCCAGAGAGCCAAGGGCAGGACGGACTCACACAGGGCCAGTGAAGACCTAACCTCCGCACAGCTGCCACGAGAGCAGGAAGGGGTGTGGGACTCCTTAGGAAGAGACAGGAGATGTTCTGCGGGGCTGGGCTGAACACTTATCCATGAGAAAGAAAGAGCCCTCAGAGACTCAGGGAAAGGGGACAGAAAAAGTACGAAGTGGTCTTGAGGCTGTCTGAGATGTGTGCAGCAGCTAAGCCCACAGAGGGGTCGTGTGGGAAATGAGTCAACCTCACATGCCTCAGTGTACCCATCTCTAGAAACAGCATAATGTGGACATCTATAAGCCTGTTATGATGATCTGTAATTTTTACAGAACACATTGTAATAATTTACTCTTCCCCTCAGCGAGTCTAGGGCTCTTGATGGCAGAAAAGAAAGCAACTAGAGGTTACGGACAAGCCAGAGACGAGCTAGAAGCTGCTTCTGGATTGTGAAGATTGGACTGATGACCTGCCATGAGTTCAGGAGCTGGTGTAGGTTGTACTAGGAAGCAGAGAGATGACCTGGGGGCTCTGAATGCCACTGTGGGGTGTGCTGTGAACCCGAGGCAATGGGAGGGTAACAGAGAGAGAGAAATGTGGTAGGGTCAGTACTGTGGAGATGGCGTAGCAGAGAGGCAGCTTCATAGGCCTGGATGGAAATATGCTCACTTGGTGGGGGAACCGGAAAATACAAGGTTTCCTTTCCTGTCTTTTGGTGCTTATAGGCACGTTGTAAGTGCTAGCAGGACTCCCTTCCTTCCTTCGAGAGATTATCACTCTGTTACGAGTCGCGATGGCTTGATTTTGAGAGACACTACAAAGGCTAAAGAGTTAGCAAAATGTCCGAGGATTGGCAATGACACCAGAAACGCACAACCAAATGCTCTTTAGTTTTAATGTAAGATTCCAAAGTCCTCCGACCTATTCAGCAGTAACAAGAGACCACTTCTGTCCAAGCTGTGTAAACCATGATCTGTAAGCTTTAGTTTCATCTTCATTACTGGCTGTTCCTGACAGTATAGGCAAACTGGCCCAGCAGCAAGGTGTTAAATAAAACATCACAGCATCGCAGCCCTTTTCCTTGCCTTATGTATTGTTCTTTGCGACCACTCAATTCTTAGTTCCAATCACTGTCTCCAATCATAGTGTTTGGCAGAATCCAGGAATCGTTGGTCTGGATTTAATCTCATTTGCTACAAACCACGAAGTATTTTCAAGGAAGAAAAAATAAGCATTTCACTTCAATATCTAGAAAATTTTACCACTGAATTTACTCCCTCATTTGACTCTGCATGGCTTTTGAAAGATGTATAAAATCGAGAAGCCGAACTGCTGGCCCTGTTTGCTAGTGTGCTGTGTGGTCCTAATACACTTCCTGCACCACTCCCTGGTTTGTGAAGAGACAGCATCCAAAGGACAGGAACATGACTCCCGAAAGGAAAGATTCATGAAAACATTTTTTGTAAGCCAATTTTTCTTCTTTCTTATAATTAGCCAGCTATTATATTTGACCGCAGCAAAATATTTTAATTAGGTTGTCCATAGATATTTCAATAAACTTGAATACTTTTGACATTTCAAACATAACCTCGTGTCACTCAGGCCTGCCTCCTGTTATTTTAAATGTATAGCAGATTCCAGCTGCAGAAATTAGCATGGTTACTTGTTATGCCAATACGGAACTATAGTTGGCACCTAGAAGTATTATTCTCTCTTGTTTGTGCATAGAAAATGCTATCAGTAACTGAAGAACTGTAGTATGATGAATATGGAACCCTTGGAAAATTTGACTATGAAACACTTGGTCACAGTGTCAGAAGGTTTTAGGCGCTGATATATATTTCAAGGTTTCTGAGTGGGTTATATGAAGCTGATACACTCAGAGACCTCATTCTAATGCTAAACGCGATTTCATCATCGGTATTATGGGATGGTTACCACCTTTCTCCTTCCTTTCATTTATGTTCACTTCTCTAGAAGAGCATCTGCGCTCTTTGGGGGGATGATTCTCACGTAGTGTGCAGTGTATGTATGTAGGTATGTAGTGTGCAGAGAACACAGAGTATGGCTTTCTGAGGCATTCATGACTAGACAGGGAACTCTGCAGTAGGCTGATATTAGATCCCTCAGTTCTCTGCTGCCCAGCTAACGTGTGGATAACAGGTTAATAGGCTCTAGTTAATAAATAGTTTTAAATTATTATTTAACAACTTCAGCATCACAAAGTGCTTTAGAAATTCCATGTCTGTCACAAACCTCTCCACTTCACTTTTTTCAAAAGATTTGCTTCCCAGAAATCACCCTGTGGAACTCTTGGATTGTGGGACTCGCAGCAGTTCAGAGGTCTGCACTTACCTGCACTGGTGCCTGCACCGGATGTAAGGTCTCCACCCATCAGACCACCTGTAGGTTAAAGAGGGACATCAAAAGGAGGAAGGTGAAAGGCCCCCCGGAACAAAACACTGCCCCTTCAGCAACCTCAGCACTGTGTCCTCTCCCAAGAGCCCTGAGTCAGATGCCGACATTTGCTTCACTAGGACATGCTGTGTTCAACTGGTAAAAATACATTCAATCACTGGAATTTTGCACAAGCTTTTTTTTTCCTCCAGGAAAGATTACACTTTAAAAATCCAGTCTTTGAACAGTCTCCGCATTTTTATTATTTCTAAGTCTAGGTCTTTCCTAAATAGATGCTTCATAGAAAGTTAAAAAAAGAAAAAGAAAAAAACAAGGTCTACTGCCAGTATATGTTCTGATAACCACTTACAATCATTATGTTTTGTACCATCAATTTTGTATAATGCTAACTGTATAAACTTTGATCGTTTCCTCAGTCTGCCTGGATTCACTATTTGAATTTTACTTACAGACACAGTAAACAAGTTTTTACTGCCGCAAATTTAGACATATGCTTATTCACTGCTAATTTAAGAAGGTTCATTAAAATTTGGCAATGTTTATTTATGAGAGTTGGGATGTTTCAATAAGATGTTGAGCACAATAATTACTTTTAGTTTTTGATGAAATAAAATTTAGCCAAAAATAGTGGGATTAACATCTAGCTTTTCTAATTGATTCTAAGTAATACTTTATCACTATCAGTTGGTTCAGGTGTTGGTATGAGAAGAAAATGTCATTATACCTCAAGAAAACATTTATTACTTGCTATCAAATATTGTTTTGGAAATAAAATATCAAATTTTAAAATCAAGCATGAGTTTATCAAGCAGAAAATTCAACTGTATTTGAATATGATTCAAGAGAATACACACACTGGAAATTCATATGAAAAAATTCAAGTGCATCAAAAAAATAGAGAAAATGACACAATGAAGCCCTTTGTACATATTTCCTAGACTCAAGATTTATTAAGCCTTCTCCAGGAAAAATTCTTCCATAAATAAACTGCTTTTAATACGGTTTATGTGTCTAAGGTATATTAAAAATTTCCTATGGTGTGTGGGTTTCTTAAAAACAAAATGTGAATACACAGTGGTATACTGATTTAGAAATACAATTATTTTTGATGCTGCTTCTGGAAATATAAAGAAATATATAGTTATATTCAGTGTACTCTGAATTAGCTCCCACTGTGAACCTGACAAATCAGGAGGCCTTGCTTCCCCCAAGACTCCTTAACTACAGTGAGGAAGCAGGCACACGTTCAGTGTAGCATATCACAATGTACTTAGCTTGATCTGGGTATTAAGAATGGTTCCATTTTTTCTGAGCAATAATTTTATTTTTCTTGTGCATTGTAGATTGAATAATAAAAGTCTGTTAGGGACGTAGAGACAGATTTGTGCCATGTGCTCGTGAGCTTACGATGTGCTGCTCCTCGTCTCTGACTGAGCTTTGATTTTATTTCACACGTATAAATTATGTTATCCTATTTTCCTTTCCACCTTCAATCCTTTCTGGGATAAGTTGTTGTATAAATAAATGAGAATTGACCACAGTGACAAATAACTAAGTGGGATAAATGCTATCAGAGAAAACGGAGAAAAGGTGTTATTTGGTAGAAGGAAGGAGGAAAGCAGCATTGTAGGCAGGGAGACAGCAGAAGCCAAAATGGGTAAAGAGGATATCCAACATCTTATGTGAGAAAGTATGCAGTTAAAATCTAGGTACAGGGGGAGATAAACTACGGTCTGAAAGGAGTATGAAAAATTTCAAAACATATGTAAAGGATTTAGGCTTTAATACAGAAAAGTCCTAACTGGGGTGGAAATTAAGGTAATGAAGGAAATTAAATTGGACTCCAAGAAGTATCTCAGGATAAAAAGCCTCAGCGTTGGCCACAAAAGTTTTCTTCCTTCCCCATGGTGTGTGAGTGGCGACCCCGGGGACGTACCTGTGTTGCCTGCACTCGGGGGTCGATGTGTGACGCCGGGAGACATACTGTTCCTCTGCAGAGACGGGTGGGCCAGAGGCAGAAGGTTGGGGTTGCCCAGTGAGCTCACAGGGTTGCTGTACACCAGGCTGTTGTGGCTGGACACCGGGATGGACACTGGCATCTCGAAGTTGGGAGGTGGAACAGCCTGCGGGACAAGGAAAGCCCAAGACAGAGGTGAAAGAAAGGCACAGCGACAGCGGCTTTCAAGGACAGACGCTGTTTACTTTTCCAACAATCTTTCCGAATTGCAGACTGCTTGGTGTGTAGAAGACCATAAAGAAGAGCTCTCAAGAAGCCTGCATCATAAATCGATTTCTTTAATGTGCTTGAAACTCTTTGCAACTATTAGAAAAGGTTTTACTTTTGTTTCAAACAAAGCCCCACTTCATCAGACTCCATTGTCTTTGAATTCCATTCTGTTAAGTAATAATTGTGCATTTGTGATATCTGAATCTGGTGCCAGAAATGACTGTGAGATCAAAGGTTCATGGCTGATGACTTCACATAGAAAGGGGAGGATTGAAATGCAATCCAGATCCTTTGGCTTAATTGCTTCTTGAAACATATTTATGCAGGAGTTTAACAATACAAAATCATCTCCAGGCGTGTGAATAGCACATATAGTTTATTATTTTTAAAAGTTTCTTTTTTAAAAGTAACTTTAAAGGCAATAGGCGTTATAAGACACAGGTTTCAACAGCACACATATCATTCAATAATTCATAATATGAAGTGATGGCTCAGAAAATAGAGGATGCTTCAGAGTTTGGTATATGTGTACCAACACCAATGAAAGGCAAGATTTCTATCTTGGGTGAGAGGCTTGGCCAGTATTTGCTAAACCAAAACTCTGTGGATGTTCAGAGTAATTTAGGTCACTCTTAATGATTTTGGGGAGTACTATTTTGACAACTTAACCCAAACTATGTTTCTGCTTGTGCTAACTAGAGGTAAGCATGTCTCTCTCCCTCTTTATCTCCTTCTCCAGCGGATGTGTGAGCTGGTGACTCATGGTATCAGAGCACACGGCATTGTAGAAGTAAAGCTACACTCATATTCCGGGGAGTACCTTGAAGCCTCCTCAGCTCTGGGAAAGCTAAGTGTCTGTGTCCATACAGCTTGGTTTGTGGCTGTTTTACTCTTTACCAGTTTTTTTTTTTTTTTCTCTCGTGTTAATACCTGCTGCCTGGGGCTGGCTGCTTGGCTGGCCTGAGCTTCCCACCGCATTCGGTGGTTCTCTGGGACCTATCCTGCGAGTGACGGAGGCCTCTTCTCTGTCAGTCCTTAGGCACCCCGAGTCTTCACTGCCTATTTATCTTTTGTTCCATGTTCTATAAATGTCAGTATTGATGAGAGCAAATGTTTTCGCCTTACACGTCTGTTTCTTCATTGTTTTTAAGGGAAGTATAAGTGTTCGAGTGACATATTGATGCACTTCTAGGTTACACATGTGCTGGGAACAGCGTGACCAAACAATTGTTGGACAAACACCAGGACATAGTGCTATGTAAATATTTGGTGAGATAACAAAGCATAACTATTATCTCTGAATTTCTTGAGCCCATTAAAACAGCAAAAATGAGCGTAGTGTGTGTGCTACCGAGCAAGTGTTTATAGACACTAAAAATTTACTAGGAATGGCTGTCCCGTGCCTAGGTAAGCACGGTGAAGCAGTGTACTAGGTGTCCTCCTTAGGCCCCCCAAAACTCTCTCCATCCCCTCCACTCTGGCCCAGGAGGACACACTGGGCCAGTATTAGCTGGGGCGACCTCTGCCTTCAGGTGGCCGCAGCACCAGCAGTGTGCAGACAGCGAAGGGCCGAGGTCAGCGACTTGCTGTTCTGCAGTTGTGTCCCTGGGCCAGGGTGCAGCTGTGCTGGCAGAGGCTGCGTCCTCCCATGAAGGCCACATGCCCTTGAGGTCACTGTCTCCTACATGCACGGGTCTCGCTGTGCTCTGATAATTCGCTCTCCCTTTGCTCCTCTAGGCTGGAAGGTCACAGCAGCTTCTGGGTTGCAAGCCCGGGTGTACTCCACGCCTGTCTCGGGCTGCCCTGCATCTATCCACTGCTGCCTCGTCCTTTTAATGAGCCCTCAAGCAGCTTTCTTCAGTCGCCCCATGGTTTGCTACCTGTTTCTTCCTAATACCAGGGCCTCACAGCAGCACTAGTCTGGGCTGAGAGGACAGTACACTTCTGGGGTGTGAGCGTTTTTGGGGATCTGTTGGTCCCATCCTCTTTCTCCGCATCACCGCAGTCATGGCCTTCAAAATGTGCCTGTCCGTGCCTTGTTCCCTTTTCAACCTAACATCAGCCTAAAGTTTAAAAAGCACCAGGAGAGCTCGCGGTTCACTCAGAGAAAAGTCCAGCTTCTCTGGGCGGCCCATGTGCCTGGTGCATCCCGGTTCTTACCGAGCTCCTCGATCTCATCCCAATCGCCCTGTCCTTCCTTCCTTATGCTCCACTCCGCCATCGTTACCCCATCACTTCCTCTGAATCACTGCTCAGAGTGTCACCTTCTCTGGGAAGTCGCCCCTGACCGCTCTCTTTCAAAGTCAAGTACAAGCTTAAAGGAGACCATGAGGAAAAGGCATTTCAGAGCATCAGCTTTTCTATCAGAAATCTCAGCTGCAGTCCGGGTTGCGACACAAACTGCCACTTAACTGGGTGGGATATTCGGTCTGCTTAATCTTCATCACCTTCTCTGAGGTAGGAAACAATTTCATCCCCAGAGAAAGGGACCAAGAGAAGGCAAGGGTTACAGGGACATGTAAATGTTCCTGAGAACTTGGCATTATTCATTTTCTTCTTGATTTTCCAAATCAGAAAATTTAAAAACATCTACACTTAAAAAGTTTCGTCTCAAAAACGAAAACCAAGAAATGGTTTAAAGTTCTAAAGCTTAGGAAAGGAGAATAGGAGGAGATTAAACAAAATGCTGTAGGCAGGACTGGCTGTGTAATGTGCCAAGCCCAGCTCAAAATGTAAAGGTGCTAGGCTCTGTTTTAAAGAAAACTATGAATTTCAAGCCAGTGACAGAGGTACTGAAGAACAGGGCGAGGTCAGGGGGCCAAGGGGCCAGTCCTGTCTTAAACAGGTACACTTATTATAGTTGGAAAATCTTTATATATCTCCCTAACTAAAGGCAACCACATCACTGAAGAACATGACTGTAATCAAAAGGGCATTTGAACTCTTACCCAACACCATTTCTCCAAACTTAGAGCAAAGAAAAGCCCTCTACAAATTAAAAATAGATTTTAATAAGATATTTAGCTAGTGAGGCCTCTTTTATTTAATGTGAATGACTGAATGGAATCTCTGTCTTTTTGAAAATGTGCCTCTAATGATGCTCTTAGATTGTGAGCGACCATTGCCAGGCGGTGGGGCCCAGGCTGACAAGAGAAAGTCACACGGTTCTGATGACTAGTGGCTGCCAATTCCTCATCTCCCAATCTTCGCGGCCACTGGACACTTCTAGGGTCTACTTGCTCTTCCTGCCTCTGTGTCCTCAGAGGTTCGACCTAGGACACTGGGGCCCAGCCTCCCTGTTCTCCCTCCTGACATCCCACCTGGCTCCCGCCCATCCTGCTCAGATCTGCCCTCTGTCCATCCCCCTCTTCCTTTTTGAGGAGTTTTGCTATTTTCTCCCCATCAGACCCCCCCCACACTTTTTTTTTTTAACACTCCTGTTCTGCACATAGGTAATCTCAAGTGCTTTGTGTTTCAGCTCTTCTCTCAGACCCCGTCACAGTGTGGCTTCACTTCACGGCCCATCATCCTGAAGAACACACAGACTTCTTCCACTTCCTTCCTTCTCTTTCACTTGAACCAATCTCACATCTGCCTCTCCCTCCTTCAGCCCATTTCCTAATTCCTGGTTCCTCAAATGGGACTGTTTTGCTTGCTGTGAAGCCTGGCATGAACCGGGGCGAACCCAGCATGAGGGAACGCCTGCTGACAAGACTCTAAATCACCCAGGAATTATTTCATGTAATTGAGGAATATGGGCATAAATTATCCTACCTCAACAGGTGACTGCTATATTAAATTTTCTATTTTAAAAGGGAAACTCTTCCAACTGGGACTCTGAAGCAGAAAAACAGTCTTGTAATGTTTTTAAAGAGGTGGAGACACTCTCCACACACAAGGGGCAGAGTGTCCTTGCCCCACTGTAAATGTTTTAGCAGCTGCGGAGACTTTCAATAGAACGGACTTGCCGCAGCAGAGAGCTATGTGCCAAAACTTGGCTTTTCATCGTGGAGACACCCAGAGACTGTGGTCCAGCGAGGAGAGGTGTGGCTCCTTCTCACAGCTCTGCCCATAAACTCTCATGTGGTTTCTCAGCCCCTGCCACACGCCACGGTTCCCTCAGGATTCATGTGTCTTGATTTTGAACTCTTTACATGACAGGCTGAAATACGGAGCAGGATTCGAGGCATCACACCCACTCTTCCCCCTGAAGATAGGGGAGAAGCGATCCACTGTCCCCTCTCTGGAGGCCACACTCAGGACGAACTGCACAGGCAGTGAAGAGCAGTACTGCCGCTAACTGCTTTTTCCCTAATTGCAGGGTGCATGTCTTAGCAGAGACATCTTTGCCTTAAAATTCTACACTCATAACCTTTGTACACAGCAGCTCCAAAATGGCGGAGGACACAGCAAGAGAACTTAAGAACGAAAGAATGAACAACTATTTCTTGCCTTCCTATGGGGAAGATAGTCTCCATGGATATGGTCTCATCTGAAGACTCAGAGTGCTGTTCGCAAGTGTGTGTGTTGCTCTCTGCTGAGGAACAGTTCCTCGGGTGAAGTGCAGCTGTGGTGCCCACCGGGCTCATCTTATGAAACCTTTGAGAGCTGACAGCACAAACTGTCCTTCACGACACAGAGTGCTAATCGTTCTGATTCCACAAGAGCTCCGCGGCTCATGTTACTTCATTTAACAAAACAAAATGACATGGATCTATGAGGATCGAAAATTAAATATGCATACAATTTATAAATAAGTTTTAAAGGGCTCCATTCAATTCAATGAAGTTTGAGTGTGCACCTATTATGAAAAAGCATTAATTCATCTTGTGAATGCAGGTGTAGATTGGGGCTACCGTATTTTGCTTCCACATGTTTACAAGTATAATTGACAAAGTGTCCTTTCACTACAGAGGGGCTCTCGATATTCGTGCCTAGAGGGTTTTTCTAACTCATCAAAATAATGTACTATTTTAAAAAAAGAATTCATAACCTACTGGAGAGTTTGTGTACGATTAGGGTTTGGATGCTAATGTCAGTTATTCAGAAAGAGTGTGAGCTTTGACTCTCATTCCTGTGTACCTCAAAATTAACGTTGTTTGATCTACAACAGAATGTAATAAAAATATATACTTTTCCCCCATACATGTGGGCAAACAAAATAACACATGCGGAGTTACTTCTCATAAATATCTGGCCAGGCATATGATGGATTGTTAGACATTTTTTGACTTGGTTAAGACAAAATTTAGCCAAATGTTAAAGCGTGGAAAATGTGGGTGTAGGCGAAGCGAGTCATATTCTGAGAAAGCTTTACAATCACCCCAGCACACAAATGCTGACCTCTTACCATTCTGTTTCATGCAGTCTGATCTCTGGAACGAGCACTAGCCTTAACCCTTCAGTGTCGTGGAGGAGCTACATGTACAGGGAGAGCACCTGAGGTGTCATTCAGAACTCTGCATTGTTTCAGGTGCTGGTGACCCTCTGTTCACAGGAGAGAATTTCGATTCTACTAGAGAAATTTGGTCTCAGGACACGATGTGTCGTTTACACTGAGTTTTCACACTTATTTGGAAGGCGTTTCTGTTCTAGAGTTCTACTGGTGCATCATGGTCTGTGTGCACGGCGTGTTTCAAAGATTGTGTAAATTCAGGGTGTGTCACATAGCTCTTTCTCTTCCTCCTCAGAATGAATTCTACCTCGGCATGAACTTCTCGATGGCAACTCTCTGAGGTTACGTAATGCAGCCTCCCGAAAGACTGGCTTTTTAAATGCACAGCCAAGGAAAGAGATGGCTCTGTCTGGTCTTTTCGTGATCCTCTGTGTCGTAGGGCAAGCCATCACTGAGAGGGTTAAGGGAAGTTACTGCAGCATTACCAGCAGGCCAGCCATCTACCTTCAGTACTTACAGGAATTTTATGACTCTTGATCATATTATCAAATTCTTCATTAATTTTTTTGTATTTTTCTTCAGTGCGTGGGGTGAGTGCATAAGAGGAGTCTGGATCGGGGCTTTCACAGCCTTTGTTTTCTTTCTTGTTCAAAGCCTGCCAGGTTCAGAGAAATATCAAGAGTAAAAAAAAAGGAAGCGTGTTCCGAGTACTTACACACAATCTTTGCCTGCTGATCATTAGATCAATATCTTCGTTAATTTTCCTGTACTTGTCCTCAGACTCAGGGCTGTGACCTACTGAATCGTCTGCATCGGGATCTGGGCTGTCACAGCCATTAAGGCCCTTCTTTCTCAATGTCTGAAATACATAATTTGGAGAGTTCAAACCTAGACAAAGGCCATTAGACACATTCAGGGCTGTTACAGAAGTTCAAGCAGTCCAGTGTTTCAGGGTATTACACATGTTATGCATTACACCAGGGAAAAGAAATCACAGTGGAAACCCACAGTCATTTCCAAAGATTGCTCATCACCCACTTCAAAAAAAAAAAAAAAAATAGCAGGGAAACCTCATTTACAGCTAAATTCAGCTAAAGGCAAAGAGAATCTGAGGGCCCAAGTTTGGCAATATGGAATTCTTGAATACCTCAATAAATACAGAGTGACAAACAATTACAGCAAAATGCAGTAGAGGCTGGCAAATCACAACATTCTTTTACTGCACAGAAAAATGTGAAGTCAGACTGTTATACAATGATTTCAGAATCTGTGATGATGATGATGGAAGTAGAAACATGGGGTGCACTTCAGTTGGCACTAGTGACATCCTGTCCACGTCCTGCCCTGTGCTCCTGACAGCAGAAGGGACTCGAAGGGCCTCACCAGCATTCCCAGTGAGCTCCAATGGACGGAACAGGTTCAGACACTGTGCTCCCTTGGAGAGTAACTTGTGTTTGTTTAGAGTTCTGTGGATTTGAAAATCTAACCGTAAATTCCTAATACTGAGAATCTGTCTTCCTAAATACAAGCTGGGGGAAAAGTCAAAGCAATGGACTTGGGGCTTCATTTTCCTGAGCTGAGGAAGACAGCCCAAGAATCTAGCAGAAGTGGCCAAGTCAGTAACCATCAAGCCGGCTCAACTTCTCCTGCTTCAGCTGAGCAGGAATCACCGAGACTGTCTCCTGATATATGAAAGTGAAATGTCTGAACCTTACCTTGAAGCTCCTGTCTCTTGCCCGTGGGTCTGGGCTAGACTCAGCTGTCACAGAAAGATAAATACTAATATAACACTGCAACAGTTGGCAAGTGTCTGAGTCAAGAATTTTGAGTCTTACTATTTTTTTTTTAAGCTGATGGTTGGTTGCCAACATAACGACACACAAGGCAATTTATCGAGATAATCTTATGCTTTTAGAGATCATAAAACTTCTGATTAATCACATAGCTTGCTATGCTAATTATTAACAGATAAGCAACATTTCTTAATTTTTCTGGCACTATCAAAATAGGTTACAAAGAGATGAGTACCTATGTGTCTCTCATTAAAGGCAAGTTCAGTGCAGTTCATCTTTATTAAAGACAGAATTCACATACAAATCAAGAAAAAGCTGCAACACAAAGCTAAGGAACTGAAAGCTGAGATAACACCCCATCTTTAATTCATGCAATTGGGGAAAATAAATAAAACAAGAAGAGTGTAAAAGGAAGTGTCAGTCTCCAAAATTTAAACTCCTTGGCTCTTATCAATGTGAAACAAGAGAAATGTTACTTAAAATTAATTTCTGAGTCACCAAAGATTGTTACTTAAAATCTAATACATCAAAGGTACACCATGGGTCTGTAAATATTTGTTAATGTTATAGCAGTACAATATAACAAATAAACATATGGTTACAGCTTATTATGTGGTAAAATGTTTGAATATTAAAATGAATATTTTGACACAAGTTGATGAAATATACATCCACAATCTTGGGAAATTTATAATTGGTGGGGCCACCTGTCCCCCATAATAGATCCACAGGCATCATTTTTATTAAAGTTTTCAATATGTAATAGTTACATTCCTGTCAGAGAACTGGTATATGCCATATCTTGATCCTTTAAATCCCTTCTCTCACTTTCCTTTCCCATCTCCAAAAATCTGCATCTTTGGTTACTGCTATCTCATCTTACTTCACTTTTTAAATTTACTTTGGGTTTATTATGTAGAAGAAACCAAGAATTATTTTACTTTATGTGTCTGATTTATATGACTTAACATTATAGTCTCAAGAGTCGCTCAATTTTCTGAAAGCAACATGATGTCATCCTTCTTTGTGATATAGCCACCACGTTTCGTCCAGAAAAAGAATGCAAGGAAGGTTCCTACAACAGTGTAGAAGGACATCGTAACACCTGGTGACATGCCACTTACCAACTGAACATATATCACCGGGTCTTCTGTTAGCATTATCCCAGGCACAAGAGCATTCCTCTAGGTGACAGCTATCTGCCATACTATCACATCCTCTGCTTCTATCTCTACAGATGCCTGAATGTGAAAAATGTCTGCATCTCCTGCATCACACTCTAGATATTAATCATAAGAATTCACTTGCGTACAAAAATTAGGTAAGGTCAGGGAACATATACACACATGTATATTTTATATATATTTATATATATTTTATATGTTTGTGCATAGATACGTATTTAAAAAGTTATCTACTTAATTCTTCTATCACACATGTTAAGATAGTTTTATTTACGGTTTTATGTATTGCTAATTTAGAGTCCCTATAGACAGTCGATTTTTCAGTGTGCACCAAGTCTTTTATTCAATAAGTCTTATTGTAAAAATGATACTTGTTTTGATATGCAGATTTCTGACAACAGAACGCAAAGGTTAGGAGAGGCCTATCAACTGTCATTACAATCCATCTGGCACACACATGCGTGCTAAATATTCTTACAAAGCTTTTGGGGGTAGATATTGTGTTTGATTTATAAAAATTCAAACATCAATTATACTTTATTGAAAGATCTTTACAAATATTAACTCATTACCTCTCACAGCCTCTTATGAAAAATTTAAAGAAATGTTATGCTGGATCTCAAGCCAGCATGACCAGCTATAACTCGGGCGGGGGACAATTCAAGAACTCCCGTGTCTACCCTAGCTTCCTTGGACTCGTAAAATGAGGCATATGCACTAGATCTCTCTCGATCATGTTCAGCTACAGTAGTAGATCGAATACTGCACAAGAAGCAAATTGGTTTAAAAATTAGGCTGTGGAAAAACTTTATGATCGAAAGGGTAAAAATTAATATTTTTATGTATCAGATTTTAGTCAAGAGTAGGGATGTCTAGTGGTCAAAGAAATAGCTCATGAATAAACTAGTCAGATCAACAAAGCACTTTGTACCTGAAGAATTATATAAGCTGTTCGGCAAACAAAGCAGACAGTGTAGTCACAAATGATGAGGGAAAAATAGCAGCTCATTTTCTCCCAATAAATTCCTCTTATATCTGACAACATTATCTTGTAATAGATATCACTAGTATTTAAATAATGATCTGAGTTAAATTGTATTACTTTAAAAGGGCCTTTTTTGAGATATACAAACACAAAACCCAAGAGCAGATTAATAATGAGTTCCAAGCTCCCATAATCACATAACAAGAACATTGAAAAAATTGTTCAAAAATATTATCCTCAACTGAGTGTTTGTGCAGCACATTTCTGCCAAGAACAAATGATTATGGTGGAATTATAAAGCCCTGTGAATGGAAAGGATGGCACAAACGTGAATATCAGAGCATGAATGTGGGACTATAAGAGCAGTTTCATCTTTATTATATTAAAAATCTACAGCTGTTTAATGATGACAAAGGAATTATGGTTAGATTCAGCCAAGTCTGCCTCCTCACAGTGATGAATAGTCGATATGAACTAAAAGGCTCACTAAATGGATAAATAAGCATTGTTCCTTCGGGTCTTTTTCTAGCAAAATCAAAATCTCTACCATTGGCTTTTGAAAGCTTTTATGATCCTTTACAAATGCCATTGGTCAAGTCATATATGCACTCAAATTGTTATTCTATTATACCAGCTAGCGGTCCTGGGTATGCATCTCTAGGTATGATCTAAAAATAAGATGAATGTTTAAATTTAAAAGGAATGGCATTGCCATTATCCCCCTCACTTCAAATGCACTTCTTCCGTCTTTCTTGCCACTCTCTGCAGCAGTCCTGGAAGTCCTCGTTGGGGAGTGTCTTTAATTGCGCCATGTGAGCTGCCTCTGTGTCTGAGTCCATTCAAAATGTTTATCTTCCATGGCCACTGTGACTTCATGGAAGAATCGGAAGCCACATAGTGGCAGACCCAGTCAGTAAGGCTCATGAAGGCAACCGTAGTATTTTTATGAATCCACTTTTCTGTTGGATGGTGCTGGGCAGGAGGATTCACTGTGTCTTTTCTCAGACCTCATGAAGACATGGATGAGGACGTCCTGAAATGCTTGACAAAGTGGCAAGAATCGTGGGGTGACTATGTCTTAAGTGAATGGGAATATTCTGAGGGGAAGTAATGCCCATAGGTCTTTCAATACAACATGTAGATACACTCCACGTTCTGGTCACCTGGGTGTGTGTACTTTAAATGTCTCTCAACTGACTGTTTTAAACATATTTATTCTGTATGTCAAGATAAGACACAAAATCTACTGAAACCACCAGCTTCTCTTGTTCTGCTTCTACCGAACTCTTTCTTCCCTCAGAGAACCCTTCATCTTAAGCGAGCTGGTAAACTGAAGACAGTTTGCCCCTCACAGTGACATTGCTGGGCCAGGCCAATCGGTGGCTACAGCAGGTTCTCGGGTGTCCTCAGAAAGTAGTGACTGTCTTACACTGAGCTGGGAACAGCCGCTTGCAGAGAAGTAATTATATTGACAGAAGGTGACTTACTCCCCATAATAAATCAGAGAAGGAGTCCAGGTAGGTAATCCAAAAACCAAGCGGAATCTCTTCTTCAGACATGTGGACAGATGGACCTGCATTATTCCATTTGTGCTTTGGAAAAAACTTGAAATATGCATAAACTGATGATGATAGGTGACAGGTGCTTCAAAAATTCTAATGAAATAGAGGTGGGGGAACAGATTCTATTTCAACACTGTACAGAATACAAATGAAAGAGAGTACCACATGGAACTCCCTTTTCTGCAGTCAGCATTATGGTGTCCACTAGAAGATCTCTTTCTTCCACCATGCGTAAACTAGCTTTTCCTTCATTAATTTCTTTCATAATTAGTTTTTTCTTTTTATTAAATTACTTTTTAGTGAGAAGAAATGACTAACCTGTAAGTCTTTTTCAATTTTAGAAAGCTATGTATTTTACATGATTGCTATGGAAGTAAAATTCAGCTTTTTGCTTTCTTCAGAGAACCACTACCACAGATAAAAGTTTCTAACTTTGGCATGTCAACCATTTCATCCTCATCAATACACAGCTGGAAATTCAAATCCTCTTGTGAAATGCCCCAAATTACTCTTATTAATCTGTTAAAATCCAAATAAGCACCTTTCTTGCATAGCTGACTTTGGAAGGTGACGTCAAGAACACACGGAGGAATTATTACTATCAGTTTTGTGAATGCTGTGTTTACACAAAACCCAGGGTGGGGGAAAAGACATCACCTTAGGAAAAAGTAGTTCCTTTTCGCTGATCATAAATAGTGTTTTGATTGTGCTCACAACTTCATAAAGATAAGTGTCTATAAGTAACAAATTGGGCAGTGTTGAGAAAGTAGCAAATCCGTGCAGGAATAGTTAGTGCAGGAGAAGTGGGCACCAGCTATGAAGGAAGTTTCTAGAAGGGCTGGAGAACATGGCTGCCAGCTGGTGAGCTGGCTCTCACACGTGCTATAGCAGTGGGGGAGTGGCTGCTTTTTGACTACCACAACATAGCTTTCTCTATTCAAGCATTCAGCAAGAAATCATCAAAAACCTACTATGTGCCAAACACTGTTTAATGTCTGGAAGCCAGAAATATAAATTCAAGGTAAAAAAAAGTTTTGTTTTTTTTTTTTACTATGGTGTTTAATAAATTTTATGTTTTCTAGTACAAATCACATAACCAGAGGAAAGATTAGGTGCTGAGAAATTTCTCCATAGATTTTTAAATAATCAAAACTGTAGGCATTATTTGTACTACGTCTATATCATGATTCTTTTCTTGTTCTATAAACACAGACTTACTAAATGCCATTAACTTAGTAAATTGATAGGTAGATTTTAAGTAGGTGAGCAAAGCACATTCTAAACAGAGTATAAAACATTAACTTGTATCACAAGTTACTCATTTGTGGTGAACATTTTAAGAAAAATTTGAACATATAAAACTTTAACAACACTGTTCCTGCAGGTTAGTAATGTTCATTCTAACCAGATATCTGCAATCTGCAAAGAAAGGGAAGAACTGAAGATTTCTTTTTGTTTTTATATTTTTCTTCAAAAGATAGTCTTATTATTGAACTTGAGAAATCTTCACTGAACTTTTAAATTTTCCTACAAGGGAAACAAAAAAGACACTAAACATTTGAAAGACTTTTCACGTATTGGGCAAAAGAATATACCCAGCACCTCCCTGTATTTTCCAACATTATTTCCTGTAGGTACTCGCGATGAGAGTGCACAGAGTTTATGAGACTACAGGGTGGATGCAACCCCTGGGCATGCTCTGCCCTTCCTCATGCCCCAGGAGGTGAGGACTGCTGCTCAGAATGTGCTGAGTGCTTCCTCAGTCTGCGGTCTCCTTTAGATGAGCTCATCAGACTCTTCCTCCTCTAAAATGCAGTTGACACGATGACAACCTCTGTAGATCGATTTCATCACCAGGTTGAATTAACTTCTCCCCTACTCATGCCCTCACTTCATTCTGTACATTTTTGAACCACACATTATTGGTGATTTATGTATTTGTCTCCTCTGCCTACACCCAGAAAGTCCTTAACAAAGCCCCTTTCTGTGTTCGCTTTGTAGTTCAGTACGGGATGGTCTGATACACCTCAGGTGCCCACCAACTGCTAGCCCAAAGAACAGAACACACATTTCCCCCGTAATGCTCACCTCCGCAGAGGCTTCAGGCTGGGGGGGACAGAGAGGGACTGGGATCCAGACTTTTGCTAATTGCTAAGAAAATGGGGCATTGTGATCCTGTGGATACAAAGATGCTTTCTTGGAATATGTAATTGAGATGATTTGTGTCTTTCCTGCTTCCTTAAGTGTTTCCACCCTCATCTCCTAGAGCTAAGGAACTGTTGACCAGTTAGTCACCTTGCAACAGCAGAACTTAATAGATGGAGGGCCAGGTATGTTCTATGGGCCCAGTAGATGTTTGCAGCCTAAAATGAATGCAGGAATGGAACAGAAAAGAATGTTGCAATATTAGAAGAGAGAAGTAGTAGTCTTGGACAGTATTTTTTTGTTACTGCAATGTCTCTTTTCCCATGTTATTATTTTATATTACATTGAAGCTCACTATTCTGACACAAGTTTATTATTTTTGAATTGTATTGTTTTTAAGTTAAAAACCAATGTAGTACAGGCATAATTTGTACTATGTATAAAGCTTGTCACAACTCAGGAATTTGGTATCATTGAAAGCTTAAAAATTGGGATACTAGTTTCAAAATGGAATCTTAGAAAAAGTATTTAAGAAATCTCTGAAGAAGAAAGTTGTAAGTAGAATTCCTGAGATGAATTGACAGCAGGAAAACAGCACAGAAATCAGCACGGAAGGAGAAAAAGAAAGGAGTGGTGTCATAGGCAGAAGTAAAGGACAGAAAAGGCAAAACAAAAATCCCATAGGAAAAACACGAAGACATTCTGTGGATTTGAGTCAAACACTATACACTTGAAATTAGTATGTTTTAAAATCTTTGGGCAAAGTTCACTTTCCTCTTCTCTAACTTGGATGCTGACTCCTCACCCTCTGTCCTCCTTGCTCTGACCTTGGTCTTACTCTGCCTAGTCTTCACCTGGGGGATCCACAGAAAATCAGGGTGAATTTGGGGCCAAACACATGATTCCGGCTTCCTCAGGATGGTCCCGGATTTGGGCGTTTCAAGCTCCTTCCGCCACACCTCTCCTGGAAGCAGGACAAGACGGGCTTCACGAGGCTGGCTGAGAACGGGATGAGCTGGGGAACTTGGCACACGCCGGTACAGAACACTCCCTGACATCCTGCATCCAGGAGAGACGTGGAGCCAGATACTGAAGAGAGAAGAACTGAATATATAATGAAGGAGATGCACGGTAAGATATGCAGTGAAGCCTAATAATCTTCACAAAATAAGAAAATAAAGCACAGCACGCGAAGGATGGCAGTTGCTTTGAAGAATGGATAATGTTGCTGATTTGTTAAATAAAGAAGGAAAAGACAAGGCAGGACTATAAACAAAGGTTGAGAAAGAAGAATAAATTTTCAAAGACCAGGAAGCAGGCTGGAGAAAGTATAGATGTGAATATACTTTCACATACTAACCTTTCAAGATGATGGTATTTCACTTGCAAATGGTTATAGGGGAAAAAAAAGAGGCTGAATTCACAGGTATCAATGCTTTAAAAATAATTTGTTACAGCACCTTTCATAAAACCTTAATAAAAGTCATACGTATTATCTTTGGGAATTAGAGTAAAGTCAAAGTACTAGTTTTGTTTGGGGATACAACACAGTGGGGAGGTGTTTGCCTAGAATGCACTGGGCCCTGCGTTGGATTCCTAAAGCTGCAGAAAATCCCAAATCATAATTTTTGTTTCCAGGGAAGCCCATATCAATGTGTGATATGTCATCTGAGGTGGGAAAAACCCACATCCGATACCTCTCATCTACCTATCAGTCCAGGGCTATCATTTGCTAACCCTGTGTCCTCATTGCTACAGGAATTCCCAGGACTTCTACCACTACATCACTCTTTCCTATTTATTCTTGATTTCAGTCTCTCTTCTTCCTTCCCCTCCTAGTTTTCTAGAAAAACTAGGAACATGACAACTTATTTGTTCCACACAGCCAGTCCCAGATCTCTCCCTTCCGTTGTCTTTTTGTTTGTTTGTTTTTGAGACAGGGTCTCGTTTTTGTAATTCAGACTGGCCCAGAATTCACCATGTAGCCCAGGCTAGCCTCGAACTTTTGGCAATCCTCCTATCTCTGCCTCCTGAGTTCTGCAATTACAGTTGTGAGCCACCACACCCAGCATTGTGCTAGGTGGCAGCAGAGATCGAACTTGGGACCTTGTGCTTGCCAGGCAGACACTGGAACCACTGAGCTAAATCCCCGGCCTTCCCTCATCTCTTGACTTAGCAAGGACTCATCTTGCTTTTACGTCCCCAGTCCTTGGTCTGTTTATTTCATGAGCCCACTTTCCAGTTAGCCTCCATTCATCCTTCTGCCGGAATCTAATCAAAGTGCAGACCTCATCTGCATCATTTCTTCCAAATCACACTGGATCCCAGTGCGGATCTACCTGCACCTTCCCCTCTGGCCTTGACTCCTCTTCTCCTATGCACTGTGTTCTTGCTGGGAGGACTTCTGGGTCATTTTCCAAGCCAGGCATGTACTTTAAAAACTCTTGATATATGTCATTGAGTCCTGCCTGGAATATCCTTATTCATACTCTGCCCTGCAAACCCTCAGTACACTCTGAGAGATCTCTTCCCCTTGGGATCTCAGCACAGGCTCAGAAGAGCAAAGGACACAGGGAGCTTTCTCCAAGGAGATGCAAAACAAAGCTTGCGTCTGGCCACTGCCTAATTTGTATCACGGTAACTTTTATCAATACCTGAAGAGAAACACAAACCCTCATTTTGGAGATAGCCAGGGACTTGCAA
>PVIR01006595.1:0-18788 GCA_004026965.1 Petromus typicus
AAAAAAAAAAAAAAAAAAAAAAAAAAAAAAGACAGGCGCTGGAACCACTAAGCTAAATCCCCGGCCCAAGATTGTGGAGATTTTAAAAATAAGAAAAGAATGTTATCAAAAATGTTATAATATTAAATTTAAAACCTCAAGGTATGGAGAATTTCTTATAGATGAAACCAAAAGTACAACCCATAAAGGAAAAGATCAAAAACATTTACCCTCACAAAAAATTTAAATTAAAAAAAAAATTTTTATCAAAGACACTATAAGCCAAACCACTGATTTAAGGATTATGTTTAAAACATGTAAAACTGAAAACTGATGCAGAATTTATAAACTTCTTTGAACCAATTAAGAAGAAAAACACAAATCAGTTCCGTTGAAGACTGAGCAATGATATAAAGAAGCAAGTAACTGAAGGGGAACTCAAATGGCCAGTGAGTACGTGCTAAGCTACCTGCCTTCTCAGTAATCACTCTATATCCATCATATTGCCAAGACTAACATCTGATGGAGAAAAACTGTTGCTGAACATATAAAGCTATGAAAATTCACACTCTTTCTTGATGGGAGTGTATATTGATACAATAGATCTGAGAGCAATTTGACACTCTCAAGTAAAACTGTGCATAAATTCTGTCACCTACAATTTCACTCCTAGATATCTGAACTAAACAATATCCTAAAAGAGACACATGCAAGAATGTTCCTTGCTGCATGAGACCTTCACAGCAGCTTTCTATAGTGGAAGAGACATGAGCTTTGGGCTTAATGAATATATACAGTGACCTTCGATTTATTTTTAATGTTTTATTTCTTAAGCTAATACTGAATATAGAGTTATAACTTATGTTGCACCTATACTTGTTGGCTTGTCTACATTTTTTCATAAAATAAAAATAATAATGACTTACCAAACTATCCACATCAATGCTGGAGTTTACAGCCCACTGCAATGTGCTCATGATATTCATAGCTAAAGTTAGAATAATACCAACTGACCCTTCTCCTTCACCTGCATGGAAAAAACACAGGAAGAGAGCTCATATTAATTTTCTTATCTACAAACTACTTTCTTCTTATCTCCTCACTAACACATATCACATTAAATTTACAGTTCAAGTGCACATTGATGTTAACCATCTTTCCACTATCTGAGTTCACCACAGGAGCAATAACACCCTCATAAAGCAAGTAATCAATATTTTAAATAAAAATAACTGAATATTAGAAAAGAGTCACCCTTTAAAAATATGTTTTAGGTGTGGATATTGGGTTGCTATCATGTTGGTTTGAGGGTCCTGTATCAAGAGGAGCTCCTTTAAAAAGAATCAAAAGCAGGGCAAGAATCACTGGAGTAACACTTTCAGGTGGTTTAGATGTGATATACACTTCTGCAAAGAAAAATTTCTTTGCTAGTCAAGAGTCTAATGAAAAGAAAATGGCTTTAGGGCTTCATAAAGTGGTCAGAAAATTAATGAATCTGCCATTTAGGAAAGGATTACCCATTGCATTGAGAAAATAAAAGGAAGAAGGGAGGGCAACATGACTAGTCCACCAGGGAAGAAAAATGCTTTAGTGTTTAATTAGGATAAATAGTTTTTCAGGGTTATGAGAGACCACTAATTAAATTCTTGAGTTCGGTCATAAAAATTTGTTAGAAGAATGCTCTTAAACTATTATAAATTTAGACTATCAATTCCCAACTAATATTACCTGCATCTATAGTGCACAATAAAACTCTTTTATGGTTGGAAAATTTGGAGAAATAATTCATCCTATTAATTTAAATATTTTCCACAATTACTCTGACAGAAGATGTGCTGCAGACAGCACATAGTTCTGCTTTGTTAGTACTAAACAATTTATTCTAATAGGTAAGATACATTCAGGACTCTAATATATTACTTGTTCTGAAAGCTAAGGTGAAAATAAAGTAAACTTTTAATAAAAACACAAAGTATAAAGTATTGAATACTTACTATGGACCAAGCACTATATCAAAGTGTTCCACACAAGTTATCACATTTAATACTCACCATAACTGTATAAGATAGGTTTATTACTGTTTCTCTTTATATACAAGAAAAATGAGAGGTGTGGGAAAGCTAAATTTTGCAAGATAAAAGAGCTGAAGGCCAGAAGGGTGAGGGTTGATATGACTGAGTGGCGGACATCTGCTCTGACTGGATTATGCTGATTTTTACATGCTTTGGCTGCTGCCTCTGGTAAAAGCAGGACTTGGTCGTACTTTTAATGGTTATGAGATAGCATGTGTTATATTAGCTTAAATTAGTTGTTAAATCTTCATTTTAAAATTTGACAATTTTTATCCTATGTCAAATTGTGACTCTAAGAAAAAAAAAAAAGCCAGAAGAAATTACTACACTATAGATGATTTATTTTCCTGCCCATTTACATGCTTTTCAGAATTACTGGTCCCTGCTCTGTCTGAGAATAGCACATGTACAGTTTCCTGTTCTCACAGCATCTGTGTGGATGCATGGCAGGTGGAACTCTAAGCGAATCAAAGCCTGCTTCCTTTTCCTTCTTGGGCTTTGCAACTGGACAGAGTAATTCTGCCACTATTTTAAGGACCCAGAATTGAGAGGCCACATAAAGACCATGTGTTGCTGCCCTGGTAGACCAAGAAAATTTGTTTGTTTGTTGTGGTACTGAGGAGTCAACCCAAGGCTTTTTCACTGAGATATGATCAGTCCTTTTCAGTTTTTGTTTGGTACAGGATCTCACTAAGTTTCCCACACTGAACTCAAAGTTGGCAATCCTCCTGCCTCAGCCTCACAAGTGGTTACAGAGTTGTGTCAACATGCCCAGGTAATAACACCCACCTCAGAGAGAGAAACAAATGAAATAGTCATGGAAAGGAACGCACATGGTTCAGGGGTAGGGCTCAGGAGATGTGAAGGAGCCTGCTCCTGAAACTCTGGAGCCCATTTTGGTTCCTCTGAGGGCCCAATGGTGCTGCCTGCTGTGGGGCTCAAACCCCCTGTACCTTCTAAAGGAAAGCTCATTTTGAGGTTCTTATAGTCAAACAATCTCCAGATCTGACCCTGATTTGGCATTTCCTCTGAGTCTTGTCCATGGCTTTATATATTTTATATAATATCTATATCTACATCTATATGATATAATATCTATATATTATAACATATAATGTATTATATTATAAATTATATATGGATATTATATATTTTATTATATATATATATATATATGGCTTTAAGAAATTCAACTTATTAAAGGAATTTGTTTTTATCTATCCAAATTTTTATTTTAGTTATTATAAAATATGTGGTACTTTTTTTTTTACTCAAAAAAACCTTTATATTTGTAAAATGTGGCTTTATTTTTGAGACGGGGGTCTCCTTCTGATCCAGGCTATTAGCTCGGATTGCTCTTTAACTTGTGATTCTCCTGCCTGTTTTCCAGGACACTGGGAACACTAGTATGTCCTATCATGCCTGATTAATAATACTTTCACCTAAGTTTTTTTCCCTTCAGTGGCAGTTTTTCTTCATGTGAAACTCACAGTAGGTAAATACCTTCGGCCCGGGCTTTAGCTCAGCGGTGCCACACCTGCTTGAGAAGTATGAGGTCTTGAGTTCGATTCCCAGTGCCCCCCACCAAATTTCTTTTTATCACCTCATGAGTAAAGGAACAAAACTTACCAGAAAAGGGAGAAAGGTGGTTTTGTTATTCAGAGAGTATTTAAATAAAGATATCTGTAAGTTTCGAGGCCAAGATCTAATATAAACATTAAAGTTTTTTTATTCACTCATAGATTTGCTATCTAACATTCTGTGGCTCAGTTGTTTTTAACTGAAAACAAGGAAATTATTTACTCAACAACAACAAGAAAAAACACAGAAGTTCAAAGAAATCATTTGTTTAACAATAAAACCAACCAAAACTCTGTTTACAGGCCTCAATAACTGGTAAAGAATATGTAGTACCTGTTGTTAAAATGGAAGTGAAGGTAACAGCAATGAAGAAGATGACAAAAATCATTTCTATTCTCATGTGGAACCAGCGGAGTGTTGATAAATACAAGAACCAGTTGGCAGTATGCAAATTCAGAGCTTTGTGGAACAGGGTTTCAAAGTAAGGTTGCCGTCCAAAAGCCCGAAGTGTCCACAGTCCTTTCAAGCTTGTGACAAGATGAGTGAAAATCGGACTCCTGCCTGTGAAACAGTCCCACAGAAAATGATGCAAAACACGTAAACACAAACTTCAAATTCATATTGCTATGATTCTGAAAAAGACTACTTAACTTCATCATAAGTGGAGAGGAGAGCATGGAGAATCTTTCATTCTGGAGCCATAATTTGAGTGGATGGAACGTTAGTTGTTTTGTTTTGTTTTGTTTTTAATGAGTTACCCTTTCTTTGCACATGCTACCATGGATGGAAACTTATTACAAAATCATTACCATTGTTATTTTCTTAGCACTGGGCATTTTCTTTCTGATTGATTCTAAATTATCTGCTGCTGAGAAATAATTTTTTCTTTTAAAAATATTTTTCAAATGTCTCAGAATGAAGACACATGTATCTTTAGTTCAAACTTTCAAAGCAGAAATACATTATTTATCCTTTGAAAGTGAATATGTAATATTATAGTGACACATGAATATCCATGTTTATAGCAGCACAACTTATAATAGCTAGGAAGCAACCTCTATGTCCATCAACAGGTAAATGGATTAAAAATGTGGTATTTACACACAATCTATCATACAGAAATATAACTTGAGTCATATGTAGGAAAATGGATGGATGTCAAGGCCATAATATTAAATGAAATAAATCAGACACACAAGCATAAATCTGACATAGTTCTCTTATGTGAAAAACTCAAAATATAAATAAAGAGAAAAATAAAAGATAACAGGAAATAGGGAGATAAGTCTTTTGCAAAAGAGAGAAGGACCAAGGAACAGGAGAAGAGGAGGGGAAAAAAATAGATTTAAGATACAGCATGTACATGTACTAACACTCCACAACTGCACACATATATCAGTAGAGGCTGGGGATTTAGCTCAGTGGTTCCAGCACCTGCCTTGCAAGTGTAAGGGCCTGAGTTTGGTCTCTGGAAACCACACACAGCAGTGCTGGGCATGGCGACTCACATCTACCAGCAATCCGTCCCACATACCACAGTGCCGGGCATGGTGGCTCAAGCCTGTAATCCCAGCAGTTTGAAGTCAGAGGCAGGAGGATTGCTGGGAGTTTGGGGTTCACCTGGGCTACACAGTGACCTCAGGGCCAGCCTGAACTACAAAGCGAGCCCTGTCTCAAAAAATCCCAAAAAACTCCAAAAAACATAGATCAATAAAGCATTTAAAAATTTTAAAAATGAAAATGAACTCACCCCAAGGCTGACTGAAAAATGTGTTTCCCAAAAGGTTCAAGTGGCATTGGAAGGAAGGAACTGAAGGCAATAAGTCCAAGAGAATTATGCCTAGTATCATATGTCAGTGGCAGCCCATCATTTTTTTAACTTAATTGATACAATTTTGAATGAATGTACTGTACGGCAATCTAGGTAAGATTCTATACACTTGTTTCAAAATCAAAATAGTCACATGGTCATTAAATAACAAAAACAAAACATTTGTACAAAATGGATGCACCTTGAAGACCATAATGTAGTGAAATAAACCAAACACATGAACTTAAATATCACTTACATATCGTATGAGAAACACAAAACATAAAACACATTGTAGAGCAAAATAAAAGGTAATAGGAAACAGTGAAATAGATCTTTTGCAAGAGGGAGGGGAACCAAGAGATGGAGGGAAGAAGGAGGGAGGAAGGGGCAGGGTATAAAAAAGAAATAAGTTGTGGCACGTCATGTACCCACTCCCCATGATAAATGTAATCACTGTGTACTGCAGACATGTAGTAGTACAATTAATAAATAAGTAAAAAATTCTTTTGTACTTTGTAGTTTATTTTCCTATTATATACATAAGCGCTTCAAAAATCATTGCTACAGAAGGTAAAAGCAGGAAAAATTTTTTTAAAAAGTGGATTAGTAGATAATTCCCAAAGTCCACGTGGCTTTTCACAATGAGCGCTGCACAGTCAATGTCATACCTTCAGACTCCAGTTGTTTGAGTTGCTGTGAAGTGTGGAGGAAGTATGCTCTCAACATAATAAAAGCTGCTATCACTGGTACGGTTGCCAGGAAGATGTAAGGCTGTAAAACCGAGACAACTGCTACAGCTCCAATCACAATTAACAGCAACTGTAGGGCCAAGACAAATGTGTCAGTGGGTAAATGTTTTCATTCTGTAAAGAGACAAGATGTTAGTGGTTTATTTCTGCCTAAGCTCATGCTACTTATTCTCACTAAGAGATAGATGTCCTTGTCCTGGGAAGGCAGCCATTTTGAAATGTATTTTTCCAGATTCTATGAAAATTCAAAACTTTGTTTAAGTAAATGAAAATAACACATTTGAAATTTTGAAAACATGATGTTCCTTTAATTCAGGATATTTTCATTTCCCAGACAACTTAAAAATTATGTATAGTAAATTTTAAATGAATATGTAATTTTCAGCCTAAGCCTTTTTTATTTTTTAAAAAACTATTTTGAAATAATTTCACTATGAATGTAAATCTTAGGATTCAATTAGTGGAGAAAATTTTTAAAAACTGGGCTTTATAATGGAAACTGTTCAGAAATATTTGGTTTAAATATAGCTTTAGGAGGATTAAATATGATAGCAGAAGTAGAAGCCAGTAACAAAGCAACCTAGAATTAACGCAACTGAAAAACAAATACCTAGCAAGGAGAAAAAGATAAAGAGCTCTGAAAATCAAGAAATAATCAACAGGAATGCTAGGAGCAGAAGACAATGCAGATCAGAGAACAAAGCACTCTGGAATGCCAATGTCTGCTCTGGCTCCCGACAGGAAGCCCTGACTCTGAGTACATAAGGCAAACCCAAAAGGACTGGCAACCCCAGTGATAAACAGCAGATGTGCAGCACTAGTGCCAGGAGAAACCCACATTTATTACAGTAAGTACAGTATAGCTTTTACTCTGAAAGTAATTCCCTTTGTATGGGAAGTTGGCTTTGGACAGGAAATCCACTGTCACACCTGCTATTTTGTAGCAGAATAATCAGGAGCCATGCACAGAACGGGTTTATTGTTTGAGGCTGAGCCATTCTTAGGGATCAGAAGTCAGAGAACAATCACACTTTAGGATCTCTGGAGTTACCCTACTGCAATGGCTGAATGTCACACTTCAAGATAAAAATTAGTCAGAGGAGACAAGAAAGGGAAACAATCCACCAATTTAAACATATATGTACTAATATCAGTGCACTCGATTTTACAAAGCATGAAGTTCTAAAACAGATATTTTAGGCTACAGAGTAAGCATTAACAAATATAAAAAATGCTATGTAGTTTTTTGCATCCTATCATCTTATGATATCATGCTATCATAATGGGATGAAACCAAAACAACAGCAAGAGAAACCATAGATACTATGCAAACGATGGAGATTGAACAACTAATTTTTGAATGACCAGTGGGTCACTGAAGAACTCAGAGAAAAAATTTAAAAATTATTAGAATGAAATGAAAATGGGAACAAAATACACTGCAATCTCTGGGACAAAGGAAAGTTAGTTCTAAGAGGGAGTTTGTAGATATAAGTGCCTGTACCAAAATATCCCAAAAGATCGCAAATAAATGACACTCAAGGTCTTAGAAAAACAAGAACAAACCGAAACTAAACCTAACAGAAGCAAAGAAATAATTAGGTTAGAGGCAAAATTAACAACAGACAGAAGAATATATGAGATCAATACACAGGATCATTAAAACAAAAAATTGTTTTTCTGAAAACATACACAAGATTGACAAACCTGTAACTAAAAGAAACAGAAAACCTAACTCAATAAAGTTAGAGATTAAAAAGAGAATAGGAGCTATATAGTGAGTTCAAAGCCAGCCTCAACTCTATAATGAGACTTTGTCTCAAAAAAACCAAACATAGGGGAAAATGGAGGAGGGGTAAGCAACAACTCAGCTTCTCTGAGACTGGGAATCCAGACCCTTGAAAATAATAACTTAGATAAGGAAAAAAAAGATAAATCCTCAGGAACCAGGAAGGATCTGACGGAAAATTTAACATGCACAGAGAAACTGAAGAAACTGAACACAGTGCAAAAAAGGGACGACCTAGACTTACTTCCTAGCTTTTGTGGGTTGTAAGAAAGACTGAATCCAGAGACAAAGAGAAAGTGGAGGACTCCCGAGAACTTCTGGGCAAACTTCGTGGTGGAATGCACCAGCAGGTGCTAAGAACTGCAGCAGCTGTTTTTGTTGTTATTTTCTTTTTGTCTCTTCTTTCCTTCTTTTCTCACCAGCTTATTTGGACTTAAGGAATTTTCCTTTGTCTTACCTTGTTTATCTCTTTTTTTCTCCTATTTTAAAATGTTCTCTTTTTTCACTTTTTTCCCTTTTTTTAACATAAAATTCTTTCCCCTCCCTTTCCTTTCATATTCTAATTTTTAACAGATTTTTTTTTCTCTTAACTTTGCTGAATTCTATAAATATCCTTCTACTACCTAATAAGGTCCTTTGTACTGCTTCTCTCTACACTTTCTCATCTCAGAGTTTAAAGTTTCAGTTTTCCTCTTGTATTACCCCATTCCCAAACATGATATCTTAAATGATACAACTATAGAGCTTTTTAATCTTTTGATAGTTAACTCTGTAAAATTACTGCTAAATTCTTTTCTACAATTAGCTGAGATACAGCTGTTGAATTCAGTACTTATTAGCTATAATTTAATACCTGTTGTCTCAATATTTATACCATAATTGCAGATACAGTACAACATAATCGGTTCTTATTGTATGTCTACATCTAATTTGTCTTAGACCATAACCCTGTAACTGATTCACTTGATATTAACAGAGTCATATAACTGTCACTATTTTTCTACAAGCTAATACTCAGATGACCTTTGTCACATTAACAACACTGAGTAAATCCCCAGAGAACTTGTTTATTGGATTTTCTCCTCCTAAATTAACCAAGGTGGTCAGATCTTGAGGCTGTAGCAAAGGATTATAGTTAGACATACCCAGAATATGTCACTGAAAAGCAATTAAAGTGATCTTCATACTAAGAACAAAGTCTTCCTAAGCATTCACAAACCTCAGCACAATGGAATATCAAACAGAAAACAAAACAATAGAAACATGAAAAGAAAAGGCAACAAAATCTCTTCTTCAACTCCCAACTCTATTGAAGCCTATGCAGAGGAAATCAAAGGGCAAAATAGTGTAAATTATCATTCTAATTACTCAAAAGGATAATAAAGGATATTAGAAGATCAAGGAGGTACTCAGTGGGATCAGAGAAGATAGAACTGTAACTAAATAAACAATGGAATAAAGAAATATACAGGAAATCCTCCTTTGAATGCATAAACTCAAAACACAGACCCAAAATGTTCACCAGGTCCTGCTGAATTACATCTCTAAAAACAGTGACTGCAGGACATTCAAAATACCTCTTGGAACGGTAACTATATTTGATTGTGTCAATCATTTCCAGTGAGGCAAACTGACAGGCTGGTTTTTCTGCATCTGTCAATGCTGGTTGTTTATAAAGACATCTACGGCAGTCCCTACTTTTTTTTTTTTTTTAATAGTTGTCTCCATGCCTCATTATTCTGGAGGGCTAGAGAGGAGTAAGAAAGAAAAAGGACTCATCCCTAACAGTTTCAAATGCTTCTTCAAAGATGTCTTGGAGGCTGTCGCATTAACCCTTTGAAGCTTCAACTAAATGGACAGAAACCTGCGCTCAAACCTGCATGAACAGCCAAAACTATCAACACACAACCCTGCTAGTGTCATCTGGAGTTCTCATGTGGCTACCTATGGTTATGTTCATCTCCACCCCTCACTCTTTCTCTACTCAGCACTCATCCATTACTGTACCCCAGAGACTCAGCCCCACACCTGGCTGCCCTGAAAGTCTATTCACATCTGCCACACAGGGGCAACACTCATATAAACTAAATTTCTATTTTTTTCTCACCCATTTAAAAATTAATCTGATATCTGCGTCTTAATTGTGGTTATCTGATCTTTGCCAAAGTGCTTGAGGGTAACACTGATTTTGAGTGTAGTCCACCCAAAAAACTTGTCTTAAATTCAATATGGGCTTTTATTAAAACTATAGGCTAGGGACTTCAAAAGCATTATGATATCACTGTCGATAAGTTCCTATGCTGTGGCCACTAACTGGGGATAAGAGAGTTGTTTTTAACTGTCAAATCACTATGAAGTAGAGTAACTGCATCTGTATATGGGATAGCCTTGGATTTGAGGCAGGTAAATAATTCTGTCTTGCTACTCAATTTACTAAATTTATAATTCTTTTGAAAGTAATATTCACATAGTTCATACAACAGACAGGACTCTAACTCTTATCAAATGAAAAGTAAGTAAAACCTTATTAACTTATTTCTATAATTATTAAAAAATGACAATACAAGCATAGTTAATAGTAGTTAATTTTACGAACCTGGATGAAGTCAAATATGGTAAGAGGCAGAAGATCATCTAGAATTGCTATGTCTTTGGAGAATCTATTAAGAATACCACCTATAATATAAAGAAACATCAAGTAACTTTAAGAATGTATACTCATATTTAATATTAAATTTAGATCACAGTAGAAGCCATAAGAATTCAGAAAATAATAGGCATCTAAACAAATAGCAATTTTAGTCTTGTCCAAGGTTTTAAGTAACTACATGCTCAAGTTACTGTCACCAACTTTTAAACATTTATCAAATATGTTACTTTAAAATGTAGGTTTAAAAAAAAAAAAAACCAATGTCTTTAACAGAGGCCTTATTATAAATTATGTCAGGACTGGGTACCACTTTTACCACTTTTGAATTTAAAGATAATATACTGGGTATGTTGCCATCCTTTCCCTCTTGTCTTTCTCCCATCACTCAGAACTTGTCCTTATCTCTGACTTTCATGCCCTTTCTGGGGCTCCTCTGCAGAAACCAAGCTGTTCTCCCTCCTTGCATATGCCTAGTATGTGGTCCTCTTTGTCATATTTTCCTTCTACTAGACTCACATTTGGAAGTTTGATAACTGCCATAATTAAAAAAAAATCTATACAGAGTATCTACTATGTGCCAAGCACGATGCCAGGCACTAAGATAAAAGAGGTAAACAAGCTATGCTCCTTGCCCTTGAGGAATTCATTGTCTAGAGAGGAGTTAAACAAACAATTAGATAAAATATAATATAATACTGTACAAACAAAGTCATATTCAACTTTATCATTCACCCATTATTAACTGCAGGATAAAGTCCAAAAACTTTAGTTAAATATCTAATGTTTTCCATAAACTGATCTTAACTAATCTGGCGAGTCCAAGCTTCATCTACTAAAATAATCTATTTCAGCCAAATCAGTCTATACATTTTTTTTTTTTTTTTTTTTTTTTGAGACAGGGTCTCGCCTTGTGGTTCAGGTTGGCCCTGAGCTCAGCCTCATACTCACATCACAGCAATCTTCCTGCCTCTGCCTCCCGAGTGCTGGGATTACAGATGTGAGCAACCACGCCCAGCACTGTGGTATGTGGTACTGATTGCTGCTGAGGTGAGTCTCTATGCCCAGTATTGTTATGTGGTTAACAGGATGAACCTGGTCCTTTGCACTTGCAAGACAGGCGCCGGAACCACTGAGCTAAATCCCCAGCCCAAATTGGTCTATACTTTAAACACACTCCATACTTTCTCACCTTCTATTTTTGCCACATAGTTGCTCTGCTAAAAAACTTTTGCCTCTCATCTCTACTTGTCAAAAATCTGTATTTTTTTCTGTGGCCCAATCCAAATCCCCTGCCTACAAGACAGTATCAGTGCTCGCTGCAGCTGGAATTGATATCTTCTTTCTTGTCTAGGCCTCTGTGTTACAGTGATGATATGCACATTGTGCAGTTACTTGTGTATGTAGAGGTCTTCTCTTTTTCTAGGCTATAAATTTTGAGAAGTTACTTATATTCCTTATAGCCCCAAGCAAGAAGCCTTATGTGCAGGCATAATTTATTACTTGATATATTTTATCAAACATATTTGTATATATTTTCATAAATAAACCAAAAGTTGAAGAATAGCTCACAGGTTATAGTTACTGTTTAGAAATTGAATGTTTGGCTTTGATGAAAAAATATTATCTTGTTGTCTATATTTTCTACTATAGTATTCTGTCAAAATATACATTTATATTTGTCATCCATTCAAAATACTTTACTGAGCATCTACTGTATGTCTATATGAGTCTAAGGCCACTTAAAACTGTCAGGAAAATCAGTAAAAGCCTGAGAAAACCAAGTCAATCTACAATTGCAGAAAAGCACATCTGGGAGAAATATATACATTGCCCTAGCTATCCCAAGTACAGCAGAGAATAACCAGGTAACAGAATGAAATCTCATGAACCTTGAGTTAACTGGGAATAAAGGTAGTTATTAAAAGAAAGCATAATCTTTGCATACCAAAACTGGAGGGGCAGAAGGAGGGGAAGAAGGACACACAGCTATTGTAAGCCAAATAATTATATTTCAGTTCTCAGGCTCATGAATAAGAAGGAACAGAGGTGTGTATGAATCATCCTACAAATCAGAGAAAAGTTTGGAAAGTTTGGAAAAGCCTGGAAAGACAAATGAGGAACAAGAAAGTAGAGATGACAATTGAAATATGATAAAAAGAAGACTCAGAACCAACTGTGATCAGTATTTAAGAGAATGAGGAACCTGCAAAAATAAAGAGCTAATCCAGAAAGCACACCTCTGTGGGAACAGCACCCTGCAGATGGGAACGCTGATAGGAAGATAACACTTCTATTTCATGTTAGCTGTGTGGTACACAAACAAATTGACTTGTTTCACTCCCCCAGGCCCTCAGCTTAGAGGTAAGAAGGCCAATGCTCAGGAAAGCAACTTGCCTATAAGCAGCACTCTTCCAAGGTCAAACCAGGGCTCAAAACAATGCTGTGCTCTTTCAACCGTATCCCATGGCTCATTTTTACTTTTGCCAGAACTTGGGTAAACTCTCTACCTCCTCTGGGCCTTGATTTCTATTAAAAATGAATTTACTGAATCAAATGTATCATCAACCACTTAGGTCTAGAACAGTGGATGGCCGTGGATGTCTCAGAGGGAGGCAAACCATTAGTGACACACAAGGGCTTCGAGATAAATACAATGATCTTCCTACACTAGTGGCACTAAAATTTTGCTATGCAGTAAAAATGATGGATATTTCCTGAGATTTTTTTTTTTTTACATGTAAATCTCTGTAAGTCTCAACCTTGCAATTTATTTCTGGCTGTTCAAATGTTTGGCATCCACCTGTCCATTCACTGTGAGCCCTCCAGAGTAAAGACCATGCCTGATTCATCTTTATGTACTACTCCCCAAAAGCTCATAAGGGTGAAATTTTGGAGGACACCTTATTAACACTGGATTCTTTAGGAGTGAAGTTGTGCAAAGGAAAACTCAAATGAATTGATTACTTTCATAGTACCTTATTACCTTAAGATTTAAAATATTTTGGCCCCTTTATTCCATCACTTTGAATTTCTGTCTTTTTATCCATGATGATACGAAAAATATTTTAAAAATCCATTTGAGATCTACCTTGACTTTAAGACAAAAAACTAAAATAGATTTATATAATTGCCTTTAAACAGTTATGTGAAAAACCAGATTATTCTGTTCTATGAAAAGGATTTATTAGTAGAAGACTTTTACATTTTCCTTGGTCACTTCAAGTCATCTCCTTCTCAGAACAATACTACATTTGGCAACAAGATATCTAGGAGACTGAGGCAAACATCTGAAAGAGGAAGGAAGAGTGACTCAAAAGAGACTGCTTCTGTTGCTACTGTCTCATTATCAACTCATTCTAATGAACTAGGCTACTGTAATCAGTGGACCTAGCAACACAAGCCACAGTATTTGACTCCTTATAATATTTGAGAAATGCACCTGTCAGTCTTAAGAAGGCTTAACAAAGGCCAATGACTCCCTTCAAAACCCAGTGCTACTACAGAAAGCCCATAGAACTACAGGCTCCATTGATGATGGGTCAGCAACTTTGTGTTGTCCATCCAGTCAAGTACCTGCTTTCAAGGTGTTGAGGGTTGACATGGGCGCTTGAAGAACAGAACGTAGCATTTTGTGGTGTAAAATTTTCGACACTGTAATTAGTGTGTGCACCAGTGGCAAACCTCTGAACAATCCCAGAGCAAGCAAAGTGTCAGCTACTCCGACATAAATGTAAAAAACATAAAAGAAGCTAGTACTGGTGATAATCACAGCATAGGTGTTATTTCCACTTTCAGTACCATTCACTTCCTGTTTAGGAGGGTTGCTGTAAAACAAGAAAAAAATGTTATTTGGAAACAACACTTATCTGTGGAACTACCAATACATGGAGAAAAAGTAAACTAAATTTGGGTCTAAAGAAACAACATCCTGGATTAACAGTGTGCACGCTCTTAACCTCAAGTTATTTACATTGAAAGACAGTAAATTTTTTCTCATTGAAGTATAAATAATTGCTCTACAGTAGATCAAAATACTTTAGAAAAATACTACATGCATAACACTGTTTCAAATATTTTTACTGCTTTTCATAGAGGTAAAACAAACTAATTCCTTTAGAAATGGACACAGAACTTCAGGAACCGCATATAGTCACAATTTTTAAAAAGTACAATCAGGGCTGGGGAGTTAGCTCAGTGGTTCAGGCACCTGTCTTGCAAGCACAAGGGCCCGGGTTTGATCCCTGGTAACCACATAACAATACTGGGTGTAGAGACTCAAGCCCAGCAGCAACCAGCACCACATACTACAGTGCCGGGCATGGTGGCTCACGCCTGTAATCCCAGCACTCAGGAGGCAGAGGCAGGAGGATTGCTGTGATGTGAGTTGGAGGCTGAGCTCAGGGCCAGCCTGAACTACCAAGTGAGACCCTGTCTCAAAAAAATAAAAAAATAGAAAAATAAGTAAAAAGTACAATTAGCCCTCTGGACTTATAAATCTACAGATTCAACCCATAGTGGAGTGAATTTTTTAAAAACTACATCTGTATTGAAAATTTCTTATCATTAAAACAATCATCTGTGCAACAGGCTACTATTATAATGTAGCAGGTTATTATCAGCAATCTGGAGATGATTAAAGTGTATAGAAAGATATGCACGTGAAAATGCAAATGTTATGCCATTTATATAAGGGACTTAAACAACCAGATTTTGATATCCATCAGAGTCTTGGAACTCACTCCCCTCAGAAACCAAATGATAGCTGTAACTTGTTTTTTCACCACCATAATAATATCAGGGAAATAAAACTTGGTGGGTATTGCTATACTACTCAAGACCCAAATAACCAATGAAAACAAAACACAATCCATAATAAAACATGGAATACTCACTTTTTAAGTAGCCACAACACAACCAAAGAAGCAGCTACCTGGAATGAAAAGATAATACAGTTAAGTTTTTTTCCTGACATTTTTACCTTTTCTTTCCATTCATCTCTAATTGTTTTTCTTTCTTCTTTTCTTTCTTTTTCTCTTCTTTCTTGCAGTACCAGGAATCAAACTCAGGCCCTTGTATTTGCAAGGTAGGCAAAGTACCACTTGAGCTAAATTCCTGGCCCCATTCATCTCTAATTTTAACATGACCAATATCAAAGCACACATGTTCATTTTCCTTGCTTGGCTTTCCTGGGTCCAGTAGTTGAAACAGTCATTCAAAGCATCATTATTTGTGATAAGAACATATTGAGTTTACTAAATTCAGTTTTCACCTAAATAAACATCTATCAATTCTCTCCTTTATTCATCAGGAACTATATTTATTGAGCCTCACAAGAAAACAAGATTATAGGTAAATATTTTTAGTAATCAGCTTTATTTTTAGAATGAGACTAATCCCAGCCTCCTGGCAGATAATCAGTATCTTTGGTTGGTGTAAATAAATTCATTTGTTATAGACTGACTATTGAAAACTCTTACTTGTAAGATGAGTCAATAATTTGAAAAAGTGAGCTTAATATTTATGAAAATAAATTAGATGTTTCGACAGTATAAAAATTCAAAGTTATGAACAAAGGTAAGATGTATTCAAGTTAAAACATACACTCTACACTTGAATTACTTAGTTACTACTTCTTATAGTAAAAGCATTTGGCTAAGGAAGAAATGTTCTCTGTTCTATCTAACAACATAAACTTTTTTAATCAAATGTGGTTTTATAGACTTTTTTATTTAAATTATGCATAATCAATTATATTTCAATTTGAAATTCCACTCCCATAAACCATGAAGAAAAATTTAACAGTGTGTTGATACCATCTCAGTTGCAATAAGTTGCAATATTAGAAATAATTCTCAAGTTATACAATCAATCCAATGATGACTATAACAGAGAATGAAACAGAATCAACAAGCATTTGTGAGGAAAGTGATTCTGAAAATGAACACAGAATAAAATAAACAGAAGGAGAAACAGTATGTATAGAATAAGATATTTACAACTTTTATTGATGTTTGAATTTACCTGAAAGATTTGAAGTATGTCTATATAAAATGTATGGAGAACATTTAGCATTAAGTTTTACATAATGACCTATGGTAAGGTTACTATGGTTTAATTTATTCACTTGTTAGATGTGCAAATAATGATGAAAAATCTAATGATATTTTCTCACTTTCCTACTTTTCTTTGTTGTCCACCTAGCATACATGCAACATATCAATTAAAAAAAAAAACCTTTTTTTCCCTAAGCTACAAGTTCAAAATGACAAGAAACCTAGAAATTATCTAGCCCTTTCGAAAGTCTTTGCTCCTATACAAATGTCTTCCTGTTTCTTAAGACTAACTAAATTATCCAAGATCCTAGATAAGAGTATATGCTAAATTGCTCTTTGCCCTTTGATCCAATTAAGGGAGTGTCAATAATGCTGGCACTCCTAGCATTCTCTGCATATGAGTAAATCTCAGAAGTAAATATTTCACAACCTTTACTAATGGGATAACCCAAAGAGTTTTCTAAACAACTAGTATTTGTAATATACAGTTATTTTCTACCCACATGGACTCAACAATTTAAACTTGTTTAACTGACTAAAATGAAAATATTTTTTAAAACTTGACATAAATAACTTTAATAAAAATATTTTGGACATCTAGCTACAAATGAGTACTTTCAAAGATTTCATTCCCAACATGCTTTGAGGTTATAAACATCATGCAATTTTAGATCAGTTAACAGTCTGAATGATTAAGAAAAGCAAAAAATATGTTTATTTTCCATTTTCTGGAGGTCTTAAACATCATTCCCTATCACCAGTCAAACCATGTCCTAAAACATAGATCCATGGTAAGATTCCCTAAAAAGATCATCAATGGCAACAACATAAGTGGTATTATGGAAGTATACTGAACCTCTGTTTCACTAACAATGAGAAGCACTCAGAGGTTCCTCACTAACAAACAGAAAGGAAGTTACAAAACAATAGAACTGCAGATCTTGAACACAATCTTAATTAGAAGGGAAACACTAAACAGGATTCTCAGATGTTCCCATCAGTAACACCCCACCCCATGGTTGCTGGGAAACACCTCCTATTCCATCATTAGTCTTTCCATTATGTCTAGTTAACAATGCACTGCCACGAAGGCCACTAGAATTACCAGCAGACCAGAAATTTTATAGCTTATTTTCTTGGTGCCAGATCCAGTGAATGCAGACACACCATAATTTGTCACAAGCCTGCCTTTCCTTTGGAAGACACACACAGCA
Organism: Petromus typicus; assembly: GCA_004026965.1. Taxonomy (NCBI): domain Eukaryota; kingdom Metazoa; phylum Chordata; class Mammalia; order Rodentia; family Petromuridae; genus Petromus; species Petromus typicus. The sequence continues at coordinate 17,901 of PVIR01006595.1, forward strand.
GCAGCATTCACTGCATTTTTTCAAAATCACATCACATAAAGACATTCATGAAACAGAATTTCTACGACTCTTTCAAACAGTGGCAAGAACAATGGGACAAACATACTGGATGTGAGGGGGAATGATCAGAGAAGGCTTACTAGAATTAGTCTTTTACTGTAATAAATTTTATTTGAATATTTAATGTATATTGTCATCACACTTTGCAAGTTTCTAAGCAGGGTTTAAAAGAATTTAAGTATGATGCCAGATTATAACCTGTACTTCAACTGAGATATCAATGACATGTCTACTGGTAATGAGAAATGGGTATAAAGAGTAAGATAAAGATAACTGGAAGAAGGAAGAGCTTTTTCAAATTGGGGAATAAGAGATGAAGGGAGAAGAAGGAAAGGAGAGGAAAATGGTTTACAAAAGAGAATAGAAGGAAAAATAGAAATACAGCTTCTGCAAATGGGAAGGGGACAAACGGTTTGAGGAAGTAGAAAGGGATGGAACGGGAAGAGGACAACAACAGCAAAAAGAATTAAGATGTACTATGCACATGTAGAAACTCCCCACAATAAATATAATCATCATGTACTGAAGATGCCAACTAGTAAAATTTTCTAATGTAAAGAAAAAGTTTAGTGTACAAGAAAAACTAATTATTTACTCAAAAGATTGAAGACACTAATAAATGAATTATACAGGTATACAATTATGCATGTAATTTTAAAATTACTATATTCTATTATGATTTTGCTGTTCAAATTTTTGTCATTCAAAATTTTAAAGGCTAGTCGATTGGCACTGCCAACAGGTGAATGGCAAAGAAAGCTCATAATTTATTATTTGTTGCTCAGAAAGAGAATGATCAATCATTTTGTCCACTTTAAAAATAAAAAG
>PVIR01006595.1:18888-65735 GCA_004026965.1 Petromus typicus
GGTGAAAGGGGACAATGTTGAGATTGTAACAAAAAAGTAAGGAAACAAATTTTATATATATGGGGGGGTGGTAGGGTGGGTGGGGCTATGGGAAAAAATGAGAATTAAGTTGTGTCTTATACTGGTACAAATCCCTATTATGGAGTGCAATCATGATGTGTATATTTAATGTACCAATAAAGATAATTTAAAAAAAAATAAATAGAAAAAAAAATAAAAAGACAACTTTTTGCAATAAATCTGAGTTAAATAATCACAAATAGTTATTAAATTATGTGTACACTCTTCCATAATTAAGTTTCTTGCCTGATGACAATGGACCACTGTTTCCTTGTTAATTGAATAACAGCATTTTACAAAAGCACAGCAACTCAGCACTTTATGAATAAGTATACATCATTCTGCAAGGCACATTTGTTCAATTCTATTCAGCTGTACAGGAGACAAAGTCCTACAAGTGAACGGAAATCACTATGACATTCAGCCTTTTCTTTTGTTCAATATATAAGCTGAAGGCAAATCAAGTAATGTGAACTTCCAAAACAGAAGATCAAATTAATAACCATTATAAAGGGCTGGTTGAGATTAAATGGGCACAGGCCGAGTTTCATACACATTAATGTAGTCATCTGGCATGACTGTAGATATTAACTAGATAAATTTTCAATACATTTCCATTCCATATTTATCACTCAAGTATAATGTCAAATTATTCCATATTATATTTTTTGTTAAAGTGTAACAGAATTACTGAGATTTTCATTATATCACTGTTACTGACTTGTTCACCTCAAACTATCTTAAGCTTTATAATAATGATATGACATTAAAGATAACAGCAATTAGCATTACTCACTATGAACCAAGCCCTACAGTAAGTGTTTATTTATCTCAATGCTTCTTTATCCACAAAATGGTCTACTAGATAGTACTTTTTCAGTCCCTGTTGTCTAGATGAGGAAATGGGGTCTCAGAGAAGTAAACTAACTTGTTTAGCTTCCCAGCGTTAGTAAGACAGACCTGGGACTCACAGACAGCACAGTCTGATTGGCACTATGCCATTCTTCTCAGCTGCAAAATCAGATCTCTTTTTCAGTGTTGTTAATTTAAAACAACAGGGAAAGTAAAAAAAAATCACCAAATTCAAAGATCAAATTATGGAAATCAATGGTTTCTTGGTGAAAAAGTATGTACGACTTTTTGCATATACCTTTATATATTTAACATTATTGTACAAGATCATGGAAAATGAGAATGATTTCAGTCATCTTTCGTAACTGGGGTTAGAAGAAATCTAACAATAGGAAATATGTGGAGATATAAGTCCGGTGTTGTACTGCCTCAGGAGAGTTCCTCACTGCAGTACAGTAGTTTCTTCCCAGGTAGAATGGGGCCTAAAAATAGATTTGCATTTTACATGAGGACATATTGAGGGATGTCCTCTGGGATAAATATCTGGAGCAGTTTGTTCACAAGCAGAATCCAATCCATAGACATGTTCTGTTGTGCCTACACAGTGTTTATTTGTATTTATTTTATGAATTGCACACAGGGAAGCTCTTACACAAAATTTTGATCTGTCTTATCTTAAATTAGATTTGTTTGTGAGAGATTCCAAATCCCCCTGTGGTGTACCCCTTGGCTGGGGTCGGTTACAGTCACCCCTTTCAGATGAGCAGGGACAGTACGCTCTCCATTCATCCCCGCAGCCTCCTCTGCCACCCAGGCTCCCTGCCAAGCCTCTTTGGGCATGTGTATGGCAGTGCTCATCTAGAGAAAGCTTTCTCAGTGCCACACTTCCTGAACTTCTTGATTACCCACTGTGCTATGTGCATCTCTCATTATATTTTTAACTTGTTGAAATGAAGGACAGTAAAAAGGTGTGGCAAAGAAATCACAATGATGGTGGTGAAGAGAGAAACATTCTGTAAACAAGTGGGTGATTTGTACCTCTGAAAGAGTTCTTAAAATAATTTCAAGTCACTAACATATATTTATCTTATTTTGTGAAGAAATAGGCATTTAAAGTATCATTACCTACATATTTAATTGTATAATACCCACAGGGGAATGAACTTATGATTTAGTACAGAATTGTTTTAAATTTCAATTTTCATAAAGGCTTATACTTTGAACTTAGAAGCACTATTAAAAATTCTTCATATCTGGAAATACTATATATAACGTGAGGAATATAGTTAATAAAACTAGGATTTATGCTAAATGAATAGACTATATCTACTCTTGCCACAAATGATTAACTATGTGCAATGATGAATAGGTTCACTGACTTCACTGTAATAATCTTTCTATAAACTATAATAATTCCATAATCTTAAGTACCTTAAATATATGCAATATAATTTTTAAAAAGTTCATGTAGTACTTTTATTTTGGTATATTATACATACTGTGAATAAAATAATGCAATATCAATTACTGATTTTCAGAACATAAGAACTATATATAGAACTATACCATCATACACTATAAAGTTACATACATACACACATGTAAACATAAATACACATTTATATTTGTTTAAATGTCTAATTTATATTTATCTAAATGTATACATCTTTCCAAACTATTTTTATTTTGATGTTAAATCATAGTAATATTTATTTTGTAACAGAACATTCTTACCTCAGCCAGGAAAATAATTAAGCACCAAATCAACACAAAAATCAAGCTCTTATGGACAGTAATGTAGCGAAGGTATGTGTTCCAAGTTGTCACTGTGGGTATGCTCTCTACTTCATCAAAAAAGCATTCCTGAAGAAAAGAGTAGTAGTTATTGTAGCAGGACATACGATTTCATACCATCACTATGCTTTTACTTTGAATATGTGGAAATAAAGAAATTTCATACTTCAAGTTAAGTGAATTTTAAGAAGTATAAATCATTCTGAATGCCCTTTGTAATATTACCCCATAGCCAGCGTGATATCCCTTGGAGCTACAAAGCTTTTCCAAAATGAGAAGCATTCCAGTTCTTCCAAGTTCTAAAATTATATCATTGGTTATATAATTGTATTATTATAGAGCAATTTTAGCATTTCAGTACCTAACACTGTCACGCCTTTTTACAAAGGAATATGATCATTAATGGAAACGTTCTAGAACTCTCCTTAATTTGTCTTGTTTCTTCCAAGGTCACTAGAAAAGCACAGTTTGGTCTTCTGCTAGACTGACAGCTGATTTTGATTTGAGCATTCCACAGTGGCATGGGATTATCTCTCTAGGCATCACTTAAATTACAAAATTCTGATCCTGGATATAGTCCCCAAGAAATCTTTATTTGTCCTCTGGCAAATATATTTCAAAAATTTAAAAGAGAGATTCCAGACAGTCTAATGGGAGAGAAAGGTTTGTTTCTCATGAACTCTACAACACTCACAGAAGTAAAGTAGCAACAGACCCAGGAGGCGAGCCCCTATGAAACTGGAATAGGGTACATTGGTTAGAATTAGGTAATTTTTTAAAAGCCAAATACTCCTAAGATTTGAATCCAAGCGCAACCACTGATACCTTAGTGGCTGTCTAAATTAGAGTAAGTTGCTGACTCTGAATTTCACCTTCTTTATCTCTCATTGAGGGTGACAATAGCACAACAGTGAGAACTGTGTGTGTTTCTAGCACTACAATCAATCAGTAAATACTGTTATTAGTCAAAGAAATCATTATTTACAAGTATATGTGTAAGCTATACCACTATATGCTATAAAATTTCTCAGATTTGAGTAATTCACTTAGATGGATATTTAATCAGACAGATGGATTAACCATCCTGTAGGAAACTTCTCAATGGCATATATCTCCATAGCATCTTTTCAATAGCATATATTGCATTACACTCAATTTCACTGAAGGGGTGCCAATAATTTATATATACATACCTTCAAATCTTCTTCATTAATTTCTTCACTGATTTCTAAGCCACTCTCTTGAGATAACCGTCTTGAATAAATATCCATTTCTGTTAAACTGGCCTGTGGGGCCAAGGACATTTTCCTGGAGGGTGCAGTTGTCTTCCGGTGAATGCTCTGCCCTTGGTTAGCTGAGTGTGTCATCAGGTTCAGCACAGACTGTCTCCTACTGCCACGGAACGTGGGGCCCGGGTGGATTATGTTGCTACGAGGCAGGATGGGGTCTCCTGGCTCAGAATCTGGAACCAGGGATAGTCTTCTCTCCAATGGGTCATCAGAAGCCTCTTCAATGCCATTCATTTGTAATGGAGTCTTTTGGATAATTGAAAATTTTCTTATAGAGTTGATTGAATTGAGAATTGAGTTTTTCCTTTTCTCCCCAAACTCTCCTGTCTGTTTAAAAGATTGTTTCTTTGTTTCATTCCAGGAGACAGAGGTGTCTCCTTCTAAGGAGAAACGTCGCAAAGTTTCAGTTAGGATTGAATTCCTTCTTTCTGCACTGAACTGGTCAAAAGAATCATAGCCCATGAGCTTTGAACTGAAGTCTGGCCGTAGATTTTGTAGTTCAGAAAAAGTCCCATAAAAATAGCTGCTACCTTCATGTAAAATTAATATTTTGTCAGCTTTCTTTAAATGTTCCATTTTAGAAGTGACCAAAATCCTAGTTTTGTTAGCCATCAATTTACAGACACAGCTATAAGAATATAAAAGATATCAATTTCACAAATACATCATTATACATATTTTACTTCAGTACTTTACTGTTTTTTCATGTAAAATTTCGATCATACCATTTTATTGTTTTATGTACAATGATACTAGTAAATACTCCCTAGTAATCCATTTGGCACCTTTTAAATCTTACCATGAAATAACTATAAAGCTGAATGTTAACAGACCTGGAATGAAATTAAATTTCTACTATTTAGTGGGTGTCTAATTTTGAGTAAATTATTTATTAACTCTTTAAATTCAAAAGCATTAATGCTTTTTTGTTCTTTAAACTTTGTTAGTTAATTTCCTCCAAGATTTTTGGTTGACAATATTACTACTAAACTATTTTTTTTTAATCTGACAATGTATTAATAAAATGTGATCTTCCTCCAATAAATTTTCCTCCAATCTAAAAGTTAATCCTAAGTGCATTTAAGAAATATTAGGTCTTAGGTGAAAGGGGACAATGTTGAAATTGTAACAAAAAAGTAAGGAAACAAGTTTTATGTATATGGGGGGGTGGTAGGGTGGGTAGGGCTATGGGAAAAAATGAGAACTAAGTTGTGTCTTATACTGGTACAAATCCCCATTATGGAGTGCAATCATGATGTGTATATTTAATGTACCAATAAAGATAATTAAAAAAAGAAAGAAATATTAGGTCTTTTGCCCATTAAAACACTATACATCATATAAAAAGAGGCATCATACTTTTCCACACAATACAACAATATAAATGCAGCAAGTTTACATTTGTAAGAAATTACATAGTCCCACAATTATAAAAATAGCATTTTAGATAAAGAATTGTACTAAAACTGCTCATTCTGACATCTTAAGAGTATGAAGAGCCTCGCTGGGAACAGGACTTCTAAAAGGCAAACACACTGGAAGACCACGATGCAAAATCCATTCTGCTGGGTCTAAGTAGTCTCCAGAGCCAACGGTAGCACCTAGATTTCTTAAAATCAGAGTGATTTGCCCAGAACAAAACTGAGTTTTATGAAGAATACAGCAAAATACAGCAGTGACTCCTGGCGGCAACCTAAACAAAACCGGAGTAACCCAGAGAAAGCAACACATCTCTGGAATGACAGAATGGTTTGTGCTAAAAATCAAGAGACTTTTTTGCTAATGCTACTGGAAACAGAATCTATGATGCTATACTCTTCAAAGTTCAAACTAATATAAAATAAATAAATAAAACAACATTTGTATTCTTGTCTTTTTCTTAAATTGCTTTCCAAACTTACCCTAATTTGAGTTACTTTATGCTTAAAATACCAGATATTACCTGGAATTCTGCAAAGTATAAAGAAAGTCAGAGTTGTATGTAATATCATTATGGGGCAAAGGGATTTCAAAAATAAACTTCAGTTTTGGGGCCGGGGATTTAGCTCAGTGGTTCTGGCACCTGTATTGCAAGTGCAAGAGCTCAGGTTAGATCTCCGGTAACCACACACAACAATACCCGGCATGGAGACTCAGACCATCAGCAATCAGAACCACATACCACAGTGCCAGGTGTGGTGGCTCATACCTGTAATCCCAGCACTTGGGAGACAGAGGCAGGAGGATGGCTGTGAGTTCAAGGCTGAGCTCAAGGCCAGCCTGACCTGCGAAAGAGAGACCTTGTCTCCAAATAAATACATACATAAATAAATAAATTGCAGTTTTAATGTGAGATCTTAATAGAAAGCTATACTGGATGTAGGCTTTGGTGAAAGATGAATGGTTTTCTCAATAGATTAAGAATAAAAGTAAGAAGTTTAACTCATAAAGTATCTTATAATAATATTAACTTATTGGTGAGGAAGTTAATGAGTAAAATGAAAACTAGGAATGATCTGAATGGAGATTTATGTTGGTAATACTTGACAGCTCATCCAAAAAAGGATGAAATATCCTTAGGATTTGTAAGAAATCCTTCTATCTACTATCACTTCAGTGAGAGTGGTGTACACTGAAAATATCAAATAAAACAATGCCACACAATTTTATTTCAGGGGAAAAATGATGCCAACCTTTTCTTGGTTTGATGTTTTTATGTTGTAAGGTACAAGGTTAAAAATATTTCAGGATACTTTAAAGCAAAGGCAGCAAGTTTCCAGAATATTTCAAATCTCAAGACTATGCTAAAATAAAAACTTCAAGTAAGCAGTAATAAATGTAAATTCTATGAAGAGTAATTCTAGAAGTACTTCTATTTTATACTATATATATATATATATATATATATATATATATGAAAGAAATGTATATATATATATATATATATATATATATATACATTCTTACTGTTTAAAATATTTCTTGAAAAGTATAATGACTACCTTCTGAATAAATTATCATCTATAAATCATTTTGAAACCATAAAATGAAGTAACATAACTCTTAGGAACTTCATATGCTCTTAGGAATTTAATATGTTGTGCTCTAATGGCAGCTCCAAAAAAGTGGAAATCCAGAACTTTGGATGAGTGGGGAGGAAATTTTCCAGGAAGCATTGAGGCAGATGCATAAAGGCAGATCCATTAAGCCACAGAGCAAGTACAGATCCATGAACAGTTTACCATCTAACAAGGAGATAGTAGAAAATACTAAGATATAAAAAAGTTTATGAAAATTTAAGTATAATACCAATCCTTATAATAAAAGGTGTATCACAGGGCAGAAACAGAAACTACAGTATAGAAACTACATATGTAATAGCACCTATTACGATAGTAAAGCAACGGAAGAAATTGGTTCAGCATGCAGTAATTAGAAAAGATTTCAACAGAAGCAGCCTTCAGTGATTGCAGGAAGGGCCAGAGCAGCCAGAGTCAGTGGCATGTTACATTTGTCCATAGTGAGTAGCAACAGGATGTCTCAAGAAGTTATATGCAGTGTATAGTGATATATTCACCGTTCTCTTCTTTACCATGATCATTATAAATAAATTATTAGAAGAACATACCTTTCAAATATTTGTTTTTCTGTTAAAACATCTAGGTATCCAAAAGGAGAGTCTAACAGGTACAAATCAGCATCTTTGTATACTGCTCTAAAAAGAAATTGAAATTAAATTAGATTAGATTTCCTCAGTTGTCCTCATATGATTTAATAGAGATAATTTATTTTAAAAACATCCCACTACATTTTAGTCACTACGTCCATTCATTGAAATAACACTCTCACAACATAAACAGAAGTATTTTTACTAGAAACTTCTTTTATACATAGCTATTTAATAATGTCAGTTTTTAAAATATTTCTTAGGTTTTTTGAGATAGGGTATGACTCTGTAATTCAGGCTGGCCTTGAACTCACTATGTAGTCCAGGCTGGCCTCAAACTTGTGACAAAGCTACAACCTCAGCTTCCTGAGTGCTAGAATTATAGGCATGCATCACCAAGTCCAGCCATAAAACGTAAAATTTTATAAGCAAGTATTATATTATTTCCATTGAGCTGATTTAAAATAGTAGTAAGATATAGTTTCCATATTAATAGAAATAAGGTAATTACATCACAATATTTAAATATTTCAGGTATAGTTGTTAACTCTACCTCTATATCAACTACAAAGGATTTTGTTTATATAATTCTGAAAATGTTCATTTAAAAAAGAAAATCTAATTCAATAAGAATAAAATTAAGAGAAAGAATGAAACTAACCAAAATTTCAAAGTAAGATCTAAAAGATGATTTCTATTATAAATTATTTTTTAAAGGCAATGTGGGGAAGAACTAAAAGATTCCATCAAAATGCACACTCAAGGTTTTTCTTTGCCCAGACTTGGTTCTTACTTCTCCTCTTTAATAAGGTTTTGGTTCAGCTTGTCCTCCCTGAAATGAGAGCTAACTTGATCATGGTGTGAGAAGATAGGCCTTTGGAGGATGATGAGAATTAGAGTCAAGCAGGCTACTTAGCCCTTGGTTGAATATCCATAATACTAAAACAACAGGAAGAGGGCAGAGGACACATACATGTATGCATATGTGTACACACACACACACACACACACACACACACACACACACACACACTGTGTGTGCTTCCTGTGTCTTGCCATACGATGATACACTTCCTCTGCTACCAACAGGTCATCACCATATATAAGTCTTGACTAGAAATCTGAGCCAGAATAAACCTTTTCCTTTAAGGCTTAGCCAGGCATACTATTAGCAAATTAAGACAGTCTGCTTATATCTTATAATCACAATTTCTCAATAGATGTGAAACTATACATCATTATCCCAAACTGGACAGCACATTACACATTCTGATCAGAATAACAATAGGATTTTCTTTTTTTTAAAAATCTTTATTGGTACATTAAATATACACATCATGATTGCATTCCATAATGGGGATTTGTACCAGTATAAGACACAACTTAATTCTAATTTTTTCCCATAGCCCTACCCACTCTACCACCCCCCCCATATACATAAAATTTGTTTCCTTACTTTTTTGTTACAATCTCAACATTTTCCCCCTTCACCCTATTTTACATTGAGCATTTTCTATTTCACAATAAGGATTTTCAGTAGTACCTCAGACAGTGTGCACCTTAAAATAAGAGCAAATCTTTTTTTTTTTTTTTTTTAAGGTTTTTTGAAACAGGGTCTCGCTTTGTGGTTCAGGCTGGCCCTGAGCTCAGCCTCCAACTCACATCACAGCAATCCTCCTGCCTCTGCCTCCCGAGTGCTGGGATGACAGGCGTGAGCCACCATGCCCGGCACTGTGGTATGTGGTACTGGTTGCTGCTGGGGTGAGTCTCCACGCCCAGTATTGTTACGCGGTTACCGGAGATCGAACCCGGGTCCTTGCGCTTGCAAGACAGGCACTGGCACCACTGAGCTATATCCCAGGCCCAATAAGAGCAAATCTTAAAACTGTAAGTACCATTCTCTATTGGATGGCCCAAAGCTATATATATGCCTTACCAAAGTTTGGAATGAAACACTGAAGTCTTTGGTTCATATATAAATCAACCAACTTCCAGTTATTTAGAGTCCATTATTTTGAATGTAAATTATATGTGTCTATTGATGCATTATTTCATAGTACAATTCCCAAGATGAAAGGACAGTTTTAACAATAAAGCACTGGCTTGGATTCTGACTCCATAATTTGCCTGTGGCTTTTAGCAATTAATCCCTAACAGCAACAATTATCTCAAGATTTCTTCTATACAGCACAAAAGAAATTCTGTCTTTGTAGGGCTGAAAGAAGACTAAGATTTCTCTCTCTCTCTCTTTTTCTCTTTCTCTCTGTCTCTCTCTCTCACACACACACACACACACACACACACACACACACAAACACACACACATACACAAGCAAAGTGGTACTAGGCAACTGCTGGTGTGCAGTTAAGATTTTTGTCTCAGCTTTTAGAAGCAGAAAAGAGGAAGGGAAAGATAGCAACACATCAAGCCAGTGAAACTGATTTCTTATTAATAATATTGACAACACACCAAAAAAAATTTTGCTCAAATAAACTTCAAGAATATTTGAGAACCCATGTCACCAGCAACTTTTTGACTGAAAGTTTCAATTGTTTTTTTCTTAACACAAATTAATTACATACAACTCCCTTTGACAGCTTCTAAATGTTCATCCCAATAATGTCTTTACCAAGGGAAATTCTGTGTACACCATATCATTTGTGTTTGTCCTATTTATTTTACTTTCAAGATTATAGACTTTAAGGCAAATGATATTTACTTTATAAGTTTTGTTATGAAAATTATAAATTATATTGAAAATTTTGAAAAGTATGTTTATACAAACCAAGAGCCATAAATAGAAGCCTAACTACTGTGGTCTGTGGAAGCTGCATTGTGCAGGGCTGGGAGAGGGGGACTGTACGGCACAGTCAGCAGAAAGCTGTATCTTCTCTTTTCTTGTTCTATGCAGAATTCCAGAGCTTTCCATTTGTAGTATAACACATTGCAAGGCAAACAAGTACACACAAATCAAAATAATGAAATGTATTTTTTGGATCAGGAATTGAACCCAGGGCCTCATGCTTTCCAGGCAGGTACTCTACCACTGAGCTACAGCCCCAGCCCAAGGAAATATATTTAAAAAACCCCTTATTTAAAACAAAATCCCAAAACAGTATCATTCTTTATAGTTCTTAAAGTTCTTAAGTTCTAACCCACTAGTCACACCCACCAATTTTTAAATGCCAGAAATGTACTATAAAGAGAAAGAAACATCTAGATTGTTTTACATGTATAATTATGGCAAATGTTTGCTGGACCAATAATCAGATACTCACCTTGCTAAAGAAATTCTTGCACGCTGACCTCCACTTAGGGTGATTCCACCCTCTCCAAGTACAATATTGTCTTTTTCTGCAAACTTGGAAATATCCTATTAGAGAACACAGAAGATTAAGAGAAATTTTTGTACATAAAATCTGAAATTGAAAATTATATCTTCTTTCAAATGTAACCTAAAGCAGACTGCTAATTTAGCCTCAGTAAATATTTGTATCTAAATGATTTCAAATACAATTTAATCAGCTAACATAACAGTGGTACATACATATTAGATTATATATGCATATATATTTTGCATATATACTCTATGATAGATAATATTTATATATGAAATCATACATTATTTTTTCATGAAATTTTAAAGACAACTTTTTCATGTTATTCATGGTCACTAAATATAAACTGGAAAATATAAAAATTATAAAATGCATAGATTAGAAAATAGTATAAATTATTTAACAATTTTATAGATAATAAAATATTCCACCTAATTCATAGATGAGGTTGCCCCGAGGCTTACAAATGGAAACAGTTAGATAGAAAATAATCTCTTTTTTGCTCAAAAAGTTGTCAGCTGTTTCACTGTTATTAACTATATAACTGTTATTTGTTTCCACCTCCTTTTCTTTCATCCAAAGACTTTTTCATCTATCGTCCTTCAAATAATTCTGAAAAATCTCCCCTCTTGAGCTCAAGCAGAACCAAATGTTTTAAAGTTCTGATAATAAACTATCTAAAATCTTTATAGTATGTTATTCTTTATGGCTGAATAATACTCCATTGTGTATAATATATGCCACATTTTCTTTATTTATCCATCTGCTGATTGGTACCTAGTCTAGTTCCTTTTTTTTATTATGAATTATGACTTAATAAACATGGGTATGCAACTATCCCTATAGTATGCTAATGTTAATTCCTGTAGGTGTATACCAAGGAGTGATACAAATGGATCAGGCAATAAACCTACTTTTGGCTTTTTGATGAACCTCCATACTGATTTCCTGAGGGGCAAATTAATGTTCTTTCCAACCACCAGCAATGTAGAAAACTCCACCCTATCCCACATCATGGCTAGGGAATTTTTTCTTGTTGTTGTTTTTTCACATATCTCTACTCTCAAAGATTATGAGATTCTTATAATGACTTTTAAAAGTTAAAAATGAAACTAAAACTACTGAATAGACAGAAAATATTGTGTTATTAAGTTAGAAAGCATACTGTAAAAGAGAAGATACAACAGTACAAATCATAAAAGAAAATATGGCCAGTATGGTAGTGCATGCCTGTTATCCCAGAACTTATGCAGCAGAGGCAGGAAGGTCACTATGAATTTGACGGCAGCCTGAACTACACTATAAGTCAAGGTCACTGTGAATTACATGGTTAGATTATGTCTCAAAAAAAAAAAAGAAACTATAGGTGAAAATGAAAATTAAAAGGTTATATATAACAAAAGATGCGTGAAGAGATGCAAAGCATACCGCACTATTAGTTCAAGTCCTCCCAATTACAGATGCCAGAACTGTATTAAGTATACAAGGGATGTATTAGGTGAAATATGTAAAAGGAAACAGGGAGGACAGCAGGAAGGGCTGTGAGACTGTAACGCTAGTTCAGTCCCTGACTGAAAGAGAAAAGGACAGAAGACTGAATGAAAGGCGTTACATCCCTGCACAGTTTAAGGAAAGTTTTTACAAGCCATTTGGGAGTCTGTGAGCCAATAAAGAAGTCTCTTGTCTCCTAAAGATACTGATATCTGCTCAGTATCTCTGCTGTACTCATTCACCTACATGGAAGAGAAACTCTCAACACAGATTCAGTGCAGGATTTCAGCACATAAGTCCCCTGCAGCAGCAGATTGTAAGACACGTCTCATGACCACCACAATCACTTACTTACACATACACGTATACAAACAAACATGAAATTAGAATGAAAAACAAAAGTATATATAATCTGTCAAGTAATCACAACTCCAAATTACAACTGTAGAGATGAAACAAGAGATTCTGATTTACAAATCAGACTGGCAAAAATGAAAGTCAATTAACAAGACCTCTCAAATATGTAAAAAAAAAAAAAGGAAACTCTCACAAATGACTAGTAGGATGATAAGTTGATACAGCTACTTAAAAGTTGAAATTATCAGTACCTAGTAATAATTTCAAATGTTTTATATATATATATATATATATATACACATATATATACATATATATATGTATATATACACATATATACTTTATGACTCTGCAATTCAACTGCTAGATTTTAATACCAAAAAGATATGGATATGTGCAGAAGAGAAACAGTCACAGATTTTCATTGCAGTATTGAACCATCTAAATGTTCATCAGTGGTGGAATGAATAAATAAAATATGATGCATTATGAGTAAAACAAACAGTAAAAAAAGAGAACTAGATTATTACATATCACTTGTGCAGCTGGATCTGATGTGTATGTATAATGTACCAATAAAGATTTGAATTTAAAAAATAATAACAGGGGCCAAGGAAACATTAAAAAATAATATGCACAAAATATACCATGCATTTGAGCTTTAAAACTACCAAGCACTGTCCACAAGCAACAAAATGTGTATATAGGTATGAGTTCATTTATGAGGCAGAATGATGGTAAGAGAGATGGAGTAAAAAGTCCTATCCAGGGGCTGGGGATATAGCTCAGTGGTTCTGGCACCTGTCTTGCAAGCGCAAGGGCCTGGGTTCCATCCCCAGTAACCACATAACAATACTGGGCGTGGAGACTCACCCCAGCAGCAATCATTACCACATACCACAGTGCCGGGCGTGGTGGCTCACACCTGTAATCCCAGCGCTTGGGAGGCAGAGGCAGGACGATTGCTGTGATGTGAGTTGGAAGCTGAGCTCAGGGCCAGCCTGAACTACAAAAGTGAGACCCTGTCTCAAAAAAAAAACCCTAAAAAAGAAGTCCTTTTAGAATTTGGCTTCTAATAACACGGTTAAGGAAATAGAGATGTTGTTACGTGAAAGTTTGCTGTCTAGATTACCTTTAAAAAGTACAAAGATAAAAGATTATTGCATCTGAAAAGATTTGATGTACTAAGTCAAGATATATGGCCTCCTTTTCTGGGTTGAAACTTATGAAAAGAAATGTGTATCTTTGAACATTTTTTTAAAAATATGCCACAAATCATAATTAACATGAAGGTGTTATCAAGGATTGAACTCAGGACTTTGTACTTGTGAGGTGAAGGCACAACACCACTCAGCTCTGGGTCATAATTAATATGAAGGTACAGAGACTGAAATGAAATCAAATAGTGGAAGTACATTGAGCAGAACTGAGATTAAGCCCATTATTTTAAAATCAAATACATCAGCAATACCAATATCCTGTTATTACTGTGAGTACTTCTTCTGATTACCTAGCTAATTGTTCATGTGGAGATTTCTTTTTTAGTGTTTGGCTTTGTGTATTTGATTTAACGTAAAGCACTCTCTTTTGTAGGCACTGTTAAACATTTATCTTTGCTGATTACTAAGGACACTCAAATCTGGTAATATATTTATCTTAAGGGTGTTGGTTTTCAGAGAACACAAATTTTCTTTCTGTGGAAGTTATAATCTAAAAAAGTTACATACTTGGTGCTTGTATTTTTTTTTTTTTTTTAAAGCTACATAAGAATGCGTACTGCCCAGGGAAGCTTGTGCATAAAAGAAAAGGTTTTTTTTTTTTTTTTTTTTTTTCTCTTTTTTCTTTTGGTTGCTCTGCAACTTCCCTTGGGATTATTCATAGATTTGCTTAGAGGAAATCATCTACTACAATTAAGGTGCTGTATATCATTGGTCTCTTTTTTACTGGAATTTTAATGGAAAATTACTGAAAAATCAAATATAGACTTTTGTGATCAATGAATTTTTTTCATTGTCCCTGACCTCAAAATCTTTTCTTGCAAACTATTTTCTGCTGACATCTCAGTTTTTATTCATTTTTCTTAACATAGTATATCTGAAACCAAAATTACACCTGTTACTGGAATCACTTGGGAAACTTATTTTAAAATGCTCCACTTATTCCTTTAGATACGGCTCCAGAATCTGCATTTTCAGTTGTGATGATGATGATGCTGCCTGCCATTGTTCGAGCTTCTCTTCTGGATACTTGTTCTGCTGGCTGACTTCCTTTACAACATACTAATCAGAAAAGGTAAACACTGACTTGAAAGGGTTCTGTCCATACAACACACTGGGTTTGTTTGACATTGTAAAACACTAGAAAAGACTTAGATAAAGAGTACTAGAGAGGTGAAAGTAATATAATAAGTGTGGAATAAAGATTAACTTATTTTATTATTAAGGAGTGTATAGCATACCCAATGTGGTATATATCTTTTCACATGGTAACCTTTTTACTTTAAAAAAAAAAAATCAAATAAACTCTTACCATTTTAATATTACTCAATTTGACCAAAGAAATCAGAAGTTATTAAGGAAAAATGCCTAATAAAAAGCTCATTAACTCTGAACTGAATATAAAATAGGACACTGATATAATGTGTTATTACACTAGAGAATGAATTAAAAGGGAAAGAACTTTCGAGAAAGGGTGGGGTGTTATATATAATAGTTCTGTGTAATTTTGCAATATTTACTGAGTACATTTGAGCTTCCTTTAACTTTGAAGACAGAAAAATACCATAAACCTTATTTTATGGCTGGCTTATCACTTTTAGAACAACCTTGGCAATACAGACGCTTGTGCTATGGGAGGAGGATGAGAAGGTAAGGTTAAGGGAAAAATGAACTTTAGGATAATGGCATTCAATAAAGTATATCTTCAACACTGAATAACCCAATGGTTAATGTCATTGTTATTAACATTTTAAAATTACTAAACACTTGCATTGTGCTTTATGCATATGGAAATTGATAAAGAGAAGAAAGAAGTTTGAAGCAAGCAGACAGAACAGGTAGAGAAGAGGGGTATAGAACATAAAATATAACAAAGCCAAGGGAAAGGGAAAAAATGAGAATCAAGATGTATCACATACAGGTACAGATTCTCAATGTTGAGTGGGATCACCATGTATATATCAAATGTACAATAAAATCAATTATAAAAAAGGAGAAAAAGTAATCAAACATTGTTTCACATAGTTATTATATATGTGAATGTGTTATGAGAGTTACATAGTTTTATATATTATGTATCAACAGAGGTGAACTTCCACAGCAGAAATAATTAATTCATAAATTAAAATTGGTGTTTTATTTATTATATAAGATAATCTGTTGACCAAAGTCAAACTTGATTACATAAAGCAATATTGGATAAAGATTAAGCCCTGCTAGAAAGCCTTCAAGGTAAGAACTTTTGGAGTTCTCCAGGAAGGAATTGGAGAACAGGCTTCCCCAATTTGTGAAACATAAAAATGAAATGAAAGACCACTTGTCTTTCTGCTTCTTTGTGGTTTTTGTTTTCTCCTGGGAAGTAGGGAGACACATAGTATTACCCTCCTTAGGGATATAGCTATGTTAATAATGTAATGAAAACTACTCTAAAAACATAAATAACTGAAATGACAACTTAGTTGAAAATGTAGAATGAAGAGGTCCAGTAAAACAATCTCCCTGACACTACATATATCACCTCTTTTTGTTTTTCTTACTATGGTTATCACTGAAAAAGATACATATTTTTAAAAACTATTATACATTATACTATGTGTATTATAATGTATCTCCACTAAGCAGGATGTAAACTTCATAATAACAGGATCTTTCTTGTTTATTCCCATATGCTTAATTTCTATAATAATGCTGGCCACACAAAAGTAGCTCAATAAGGTTTAATAAATAGCAGAATATGAATTCTCTTAATTTTTCATTGCACCTGACCTCTTATTTGTATGTGCAGGATCTCATCTTTATTCATTCTACTTCATCAGAAAATGATCACTTTCACCTGCCTAACATACTCTAGCGTCTTGGCCTCCTTGTGCTACAAATTATCCCCTTTTCTTCTTCCTACTGAATCTTCCAAATGCTTCTTCTCCTCATGACCCCTGTTACTGTCATCCAGGAATTTCCATTGTTATTTTATTTACTTTTCTTTAATTACAAAGCATATTGAGCATTTTTATGTGTTCAATTGCTTTTTTAAAAAGGTATTCTGTTAATATGCATGGCTTTTTACTATTACATTATCCAATTATGTACTTGCACTGGGATTTTTTTTTTTTTAGTAAAATTAAGAAAACCTAATGAGTTCTTAAGAACCTCACTTGATGTCTCCAAGGAGGAGAGCATTATTGATCATTCCCTAGTACTTAAAGCATCACATTCTTCTGATTTGAGGTCTTCTCCTCAGTGTCCTTCAGACCTGCAAGATACTGAAATTCTGTTATCAGCTAATTCTCTCACACTATATTCAATTTGGTGATATCATCTAGCCTTATGACTTCTTTGAAAATCTACAGGCCAAGAACTTCAAGTCTGCTTCTAGCTCCAAAATCTCTAATAAGCTCCCCTCAAGAGTTTAGTAATCACTCCAGCAATTCCAAAACGGAGCACTATTTTTACTTCACCAACATAATGTTCTGAAAATGTTCCCACCACTCCTCCAACTACCCAACACGGTGTTGTCAGGAAGGAGAGGAGAATGAAGAGGGCCCAGTCAAAGGGCACAGCGTTTCAATTACGATGAATAAGTTCTACTGCACAACATGGTGACTACACTTAGTAATAATGTCTTTCCTACCTGAAAATTGCTCAAGCAGATTTTAAAGGCTTTTGCAACAGCAATACATATACTAGTAACAACTATGTGATTAGTGGATATATTAATTAGCTTGGTTGCAATAATCATTTTACAATGGGTATATATATCAAAACACATGCATATGGTAAATATATATATTTTTCATGTCAAGTGCAAAACAAAAGATGTGAACATCTCAATATGCAAAAATGTTTGAATAAAAAAACCATCTAAACAAAGAAAAAATGTAAAAACAATAAACATCTAAAACATAAAATAAATTTAACTTTTTAAAACTTGACATTATCTTCGACTTCTTCCTTTCTTCACTCCCCATCTTGAATAGTGAATAAGTCTTTCCATTCAATTGCTTTACTATCCCAAAAATCAATTTGCTTCTCTTTCCTTACTGCCACCTATGTAGTAGGTCCTACTCATATCTCACCACAATCACTGCAACAAGCGCCTTGCCAGTTATTAATATGTAGCAGCCAGAGATATCTTTGTAAAATGCACATCTGATCCCATCACTTCAGTGAGGCCAAAGGCCCACAATGTGACATTCAAGTACTTCTAAGGTCCTTGTTGATATAACATTGCCCTCTCAGTCCAATCTCACCCTATAATCCTTCCTTCCTAGATGCAAGCCTTACTCTACTCTCTATAACTTCTCAAAAGTACTGAGTACTTTTCTGGGGCCAGGTACATCTCATTCTGACCTCAGTCACATACAACTGACCACAGCTCTCTGAATGCACAAATCTTTCCTTCTACTCCAGGCCCTGTGCATACTATTTTCTTTTTGGAATGTTCTCTCACTTCATTCAGATAACACTACTTATCCATCATCTCTCAGCTTACATGTTACTTCTTCCTGGGATGCTTTCCTTTGTCTTTTATATCCAGATAGAATGTCACCTCTCTATTCTTACATGAATAATCTATAATCAGGATTATAGAACTTATTAAGCTAGTTTTTAACCTGTTCATCTTTTCCACTAAAAAGTCTTTTAAAGACAAGGATTGTGTCTTAGTCATCAATATAGTCCCTTCAACTCTGTTTGCTTCATAAATCCATATCTGATCACTGATTTAAAATACTTCAGTGTATCTCAAGATCCTCAATGTGAAATTCAATTTCCTTAGTATAGCATATAAGATGCTGTTCATATAACTTCCCCCTCCTAGTTTAGCACTCACCATAAATATTTTAATGCTTTCCTTCTGTAAATG
The DNA here is from genome assembly GCA_004026965.1 of Petromus typicus. NCBI lineage: Eukaryota > Metazoa > Chordata > Mammalia > Rodentia > Petromuridae > Petromus > Petromus typicus. Next base: position 37,795 of record PVIR01006595.1, read on the forward strand.
AAAAGTATGATAGACATTTCTGAAAAATAGTAATGGTAATAAAATCTGCCATTTAAGGGATGTTTTTGTAGAAAAGACTTGTATTTGATTTTTAGAGACATCAAGTTTTCTCTTCCTGAGAAGGTCTTTATGACCATTTCTCTATAGTTATGGGGTCAGAAGCCTAGAGAGACTCCCAGAGCCATCTTATCTCCAAGGTCTTTCTATGTCTAAGTTTCCATTAAGACACAAGTGCAAGATTTTCTCTTGATCTCTTTAAATTTCACATCTTGTCAATATGGAAAACTCTTAAGTCCAGAATCCCAATTCGTCAAGAGAGTTTAAATAGAAGGCATATATTACTAATCCTTTTTGTGATACAGTTTTTTCTTTGGATAATTTAATATTTTTATTTTGTGTTTTAAATATTAAAGTCTTGCTTATATGTCTAATTTCATTACCTATTCATGCACTAGCTTGGTTCGTGGTGCCAGACAGTTATAATTACAATTGTATACCGCCATTCTGTTGACTTGCCCCATTCTTACTAGGAGGGGCAGTCTCCAGGCTATTGTAGTTTTCAAGACAAAAGAACTTGCATTTGTTAAGCTAATAATTAGCTCCAGAATTTTGATCTTAACCCCTAAAACCAAGCTCACACTTTTGGAATCAGAACATTTTCACTTGGATGTAAACTCCAGGCAAAGATGATGCAGGATAAACTAATGCATATAAAGTGCTTAACCCAAGCTGATATATATTTTCTGTTACTGATATTATCCAGTATTCATATTTTAATTTCTAGTTCTCAAATGAAAAGAAATGGCATATTCATAAAACTCTATGGTGTTCCTCTTTGGTACTGATTCAATAATTCTACTAAAATAAATGTTTTAGCTTTGTATTATAATAAATAAGTGTGAGTGCTTTAGGGCTTAGTTACCTCTCAGAAAGTTATAAGTGGTTCAATGTACAGTCAGTGGGTTTATTCTGACTTAGGGGACATAGTTAAATGTGTTTCAAATATAAGTTTTAGATGTGTATTATGTCTACACTAATATCGAGCGCAAGTGCTAATTCCTATGGTACTTTACTTTTCCAGTTCTTCCAACTGAATATTAGTACATCCTCCTATAGTGATGAACCGAGCTTTTAAAAGTAAAGCCGTAAGTTCTTACAGGTTAGTTTTGGCCAGATCCAGAGAGATCCAGAGGTCAAATTTGAATTCAATTAGTCAAGTGATATCTACATGATGGAATTTATTTACCAGAAGAGTTATTAACTCATTTCTTTGCTTACTTACCTCCCAACTTTTTTACTTCATGCCAATTTGCCTCCCAAGTTTTTCCTTTTGCTTTTTTTTTTTTTAAAAGTAAATTCTTGCCAACTTCCCTATCAATAGTGACTTAAATATGAAAACATGAGATGTGGTAGAATAAAAAAATAATACAGATTTTACTTTCATATACTTTGAAATACACAGTGAGTATTTTTATTACAATGCATACATAATGACTATCATGACAAGTGTTTTTCCTTAATGAGGATAATTTTGTGTCTCTCAAAAGTGTTGCAGCAACTTTATGGAAGCCAATTACATATCCTAGTCTCTGACCTTCTCACACTCCCTATCCCTGCATTCCATCACACACTATTATAAATGCCAGTTACTTCAGAAACCCAGGAGATTTTACAAGAAAGTGAGTCACTGCATAAATTCAGTCTACTATTTGCCAAATACTCGCCTGTGTGGAATTCTCATCCCATCAGCCAAGGGACTATGTTGTATGCTATAGTAATGGTGACCTGCAGGGATGTCGTGTCATGCAAGTAAAAAAAAAGCAAGAGAACAGTGAAATCTGTCTCTTTTTTAACAGTGAAATATGAGATAATTTCATAAGGGTTAAAAAATTCACCAGAACTCAATTGTATCAATTCTTTTTAAGCTAAAAAAGTGCTTGCTATAGTAGTGACTGATATTAGGAGTCTAGGGTAATTTGAGTACATTGGGACTAAACAGGAAGATAAGTTAATGATCACAAGGATGCAAAATAGTATTTTTAAAACAGCTACCAATTTGCCTCAGAATCCATTCTACTATAATCTAGATTTAGTGTAGGCTGTACAAAGTAGGGCGTGGAGATTTTCCAAAAGGAAAGGTAAAGAATCAACATGACTTTCCCACTTGTGGCTGCATACTCTAAATTATTCTATCAACAAAGAACCATCTCCATTCCCTACCCTGTGATAAAAGTCTCTAAGCTGTCTCACTGAATGAATAATTTCTAACGACAAACTGAAATCAGAAAGCTATGTGAAATATGTTGTGCATGTTTTCTCCTCTCCAGACAAATTTACACTTAACTGCCTGCTCCTGTGACACCAGGCATCATTACATGCACAAGTGCTGTGAAGATATTAGAGCTGAACAAAAATACAAAAATGAGGAAGAGAATATTCTGTTCCTCTCGCAAGTGCCAAGTCTAGGTGTAATGCTAAGAAACAAATCAACTTTGGCAATCAAAATGAAAACATACTGAATCATGAATGTTTGTACTTAGTGACTGGGGCTGCATAGAGATTATATTAAAGGAGTCTTCTCTTGGCACCAACAGCTTAATCATCAAGGATTCTGTAAGAATCTCATGTTTTTATGATCAAAGTTCCCCAAAAGATAAAATTTTCATTTGGTGTATAGGCATTACATCGTATAGGGGCTCAGACATTTATATAATGAGAACAAAAATTTTAAAAACAAATTCACTGAAAATAGGAAGACAAACATCATTGAAAATAGGAGACTCTTCTGATTTTTGACTGTCAGGATAAACAAGCACCTTCAGTTACTTGTGTGGCCTGCAACAGACATGTAATCTTTCGTTCAACCTCACAGTCTGTGAGGTTCGCAGAACATTTTCTGAGCAAAATTCTTGCAACCAATATCCCTCCTTCAAAACATTTCCAAAACAGTCTTTCAAAAAGAATTTACTAGTCTATCAATGTTCTAAATACAGGAAACCAAAAAAGCATTTGTGAAGTTGCTTTTCTCAGTTCTAACCTGTAGCTAGATAAGACCAACATACCTGAAAGTCTTGGAGCAGAGAGGAGAAGGGCATGCAACAGATACTCTTGCACACACATTTGCTAGTATACAGAACAAGAAATTTAAAAAATTCTGGGATGCTTTTGCCTACCATAAGAGAAGTAAAAAGGTCTGCATTGGTTGCCAAAGAAGGAATTCATGAGTCTGAAATATGGAGCTGAATATTATATCTGACACATTAGGCTAAGAAGTGGGGAGAGTAAATTATACATTTAAAGTCAAACTGGAGGTCATAATCATTACAATGATTATTAATAGATTTTTACTTAGTGACATTCTGCATTGATTCTGTTGGAAAATTCTGTGATCCTTCTACCTTTATGCAATTCTCAGTTCCAGGTAGTTCACTGATCACATTCTTCCTCCCTAAACCCATAATATTAAGCTGCCTTCTTTCTGATTCCTAGTAATAGTGTAAAGAATCCTTAAACTCAAAGCAACTTCTCTTTAATGTTTGAAGGAAAAGCTCACTCCTCTTTAAAAGGCCATGTATCTTGAGGTCCTTTCCAATGAATGAAAACAATACATAGGACATTCCTTATTTCCTTACAATTTCCATGCTTAACTTATTCTATTTCTTGGCCCATCACAACCATTATCTGGATTATGGAAAGAGGCTCTTTGTAGTATCCCTAGTCACAACAGAAAATAGTAGTGCCAGTAATAATAATAGCTTCTTTAGTTACTGTACGGCTGGCTGAGAGTGTAGCATAGTGGTAGAGCATGTACCTAGAATATGCAAAGCCCTGCATTCACCTGCAACAATGAAAACAAGCCTTTTCAATGGGCTAGAAGAATACATAAAATTCCACAAAACAGTGGATGTCAGCATGGTATTGAAGAGAATGTAACTCAGTATACAGAAAGGTTAAATAAATTTCTTTAGTAACTTAATTTTGTCAGATTTCAAAACCTATGTTCTTGGGAATGGGTGTGTCGCTCAGTGGTACCTTGTCTATCTAGCACACTTGAGACCAGGGTTCTAATTCTGTCTATGTACAGCAAAAATTAAAAATAAAACAAATAAAATAAAATAAAAACAAATAAAAAGCTATGCTCTTTATGCTACTCCACAAAAGTTTTAGTGGTGTCTAACCTAATGGTGCTCATTTGTCAAAAATGATATATCTAAACTGCAAAATGATGATATCATTCCTGTACTTAGATCTCTCCAAGACCAAATTCCTGACATAGTCCTCTAACTCCATCCCTTCCCACTCACTGTTCCCAAGTTACATTCTACTTTTATCAAGATGTTCACAGTTCCCTGTACCAACCGAGTGGTTTCACGTTCTGCTTTTCTGCTCATGTAGTTTCTTCTGTCCAAAATACATTTTCTATCTTTGATTATCCTTTGAGGTACCTGTTTTAGAGACAGCTCCCCAAAGTGTCTAGGCAGGCTAAAAGCTTTCCAATAAAAGAATATCTGTAGCGCAACCTGCCAGGACATATGGAAACAGATTCTTTGAATGTGTTTCTCCTCTGAGAGAATGATAAATCTTTCATTTTTGCCTGCCATGCCTCCACCACAGTCAACAGTATCTGACACACAAAGGCCACACAAATAATGTTTGTGGGTTTGAAAGGGATACAGAAAATAGGATCATTCCCCAACCTCACCGCCACTCCTTCTGCATGGAACTAGTTATGCCCATATTATAGACCTTCAGGGTTTTGTACCATCTGATTTCCTATCTCAACTTTTGTTGATTGTGTCATGCAGACTACCATACTTACTAACAAACATTTTCATAATTTTTCTTATAATCACTTTTATTAACATGAAACTTCAAATTGATGACTTTTCATCATTATTTGACTTTACTGTTCTCTTTTTCCTTAAAACTTCCATTTAATCACCACAATAATTGCTCACTAACAAGTGCAGGAGGTGTGTGTTCTTCGTCAAGCTCTGTGACAGTATTCTCAGTGGCAATAAATTAAAAGTTTAATTGATAGATTTTGAGTCATTTGCTTTGCTATGCAGCCTAATGAATATCTTATTTATTCTTCTTAACAATCCAGAGACCATTTTACTCATCAAATCACTACTTCTTTGCATTAATATAATCTCTCTACTTCACTGGCAGCTCTAATGTTCTGAATCAAACATGCCTCTGCGGCCATGTGTATGTCTTTTACCCTTAGAATTCTAGCAAATCATTCCATCAGAAAACATGGAGTCGTTACTTCCTCACCAAATTTTACTTTTACAAAATTCCCCCTTTCAGCATGGTGAAGTACACTTGTAATCCTAACACTCTGGGAAGCTAAGGCATGTGAATTCCAAGTTCAAGCCCAGCCTGGGCAAGTTAGCTACTTAGTGAAACCTTGTTTCAAAATAAAACATTAAAAAGAAGCCAGGATATAACTTGGTGTGAAGGCGCTAGGTTCCATCCATAGTATCACAAAAATTTTTCCATTTCCTTCCTTTCTTCCTCCCTTCCTCCCTCCTTCCCTCTCTCTCTTGATTCCTTCCTTCTCTCCTTCCTTTTGCTTTGTTTTTTGAGACAGGGTCTCACAATGTAGTTTAGACTGACAAAACTCATGATCTATTGCTTTAGCCTTCCATATGCTGAAATTACAGGCCTGTACTACCATGCCTGACACCAATTTGATTCTTTACTGATATTTTTTTTCTTTCTCTGACTAGCACTCAAACCAAGGATCATGTTCTATTCATGTTTTTATTTCCAACTCCTGGTACACTGTATAAAGTAATGAGATTATAACACAAAAGAAAGGAAACACATTTTATATGTATGGGGGGGTGGTAGGGTGGGCAGGGCTATGGGAAAAAATGAGAATTAAGTTGCGTCAAATACTGGTACAAATTCTCATTGCTGAATGCAATCAGGATGTGTATATGTAATGTACCAATAAAGATTTCAATTAAAAAAAAAGTACAGAGAGGTTTAATAAATGTTTGATAATGAAGACTCATTACCATGTACTGCTATAAAAAATTAGTCACCAAAGATCTATTGTATGAATCCACCTATGTGAAAGTTAAGGATAGACAGATTTAGGGAGACAGAGATTAGATTAGTAGTGGTTTAAGATTGGTGGGGGAGGTAGACACAATAAGGAGAACTGATTGCTGATAGAGAAGAGGCTTCCTTTAGAGAGGCCAAACTAATGCTCGTTGTATAAGACTGTGAATATGCTAAAAAACATTGACTTCGAATAAGAATTTTAAGGCTAGCCATGAAATCAGTAAAAAAAAAAAAAGGCAGGATATGTTCTACTGCTGCTGCTTCTCCTCCTTTTTCATTATTTTTCAATACCTTTACTGAGATATAATTCACAAACCACACAATTTCCTCTACTATGAACCCTATAAAAAAATAGACTATTGGGTAAATATCATATTTTTTCCCTGGTATGAGAAAATGAAGACGTAAATGAGTTGTAGTATATATAGTTGATACTGTGAAACAGAAAATATTTAAAAGGAAAGAGGTTGTAGGGGTAAATAATGAGGGGGGAAAGAATGTGACAGTAATAAAGAAAAAAAAGAAACAAAGCTTATGTATATGGGGGGTAGAGGGGTTGCAAGGCGGGTGGAAGGGGAAAAGTGAGAATCAAGTCATGTCATATTCTGGTACAAACTTTCCATGTTGAATGTGATGATGATGTGTATTCATAATGTACCAACAAAGATTTGAATTAAAAAAAGTAGACTGTTTTTATCAACTTGAGATACTTAGCAAATTCTCATTCTGTAGTTCTAACATTAATTCTAGAAATGTAACTAAGCTATATTTGGGTTAACTGGCATTTTATACATTTATTTGGGGGATGCAAACCACTAAACACAAAGTCATTTACAGGGACAATATACATTCAAGACAAAAATGGAAGTCTAGTAGAAGCCTTCCAACTCTTTTCTTCTCATAAATAAATCTGAGCATGGACTGTCAGCTCCACATGCCAGTTCTGTCACAGATCAATACCTGTGATCCCTATAAGCCATTAAACTTAAAAAAAAAACAAGTCTTGTATATTCCAACCTCCAGGTTGTGAAATAATATTCCTGAAAGGTTTTTGAGGAATGATAGTACCTTCTTCAAGTAAATTCAAAACTTTTTATAAGGGAGGTCTTCCTTTAAGGAGGCTTTCAGCATATACAGAAAAGAGAACAGGGCTTTAAATATTCCCACTGAATGAGCCAGTTAACACAGAAAGACCTGTGTGTTGGTACATGGCCTTATCTAATACACAACTCACCTTTCCATCTTTTGCATATTATATTTTAAGTTTCCTTTTATTCTCATTGCATTTATTTTCACACAATACAATATAAAAGAATCCATTAGTGAGAAATATTGTCTATCAAAGATACTGATTTTGAATCAAGGTCATTATTCAGACAGTATTGCCAATAATAATATATTCTCTACTCTAAAATTTGTGGCAATAATTACTGAACTCACCAATACACAATTTTAAGGGTCAGCTACTGGCTACACTTGGGATACTTCATGTAATCTCCAGATAATTAACCCACTCCTCTAATTCTATGGAATAAGTCAACAGCACCATCTTTATATCTGTCTCAGAGAACTGCACTCACTAGAGGTTATTATGGTTACATGTTCAAGGATAAAGACAAGATATAATTTTAAGGGTAGACAACGTTTATCTCTCTCATTTTCTACTAGCAGATCAAGGTCCATTCCATTAGACTATGGTGTTATTAACCTTGTTAAATTTCTCCTATGTAATTTTCAGAGTAAAAATTATATGCCATATAAATGTCCATTGAAAACATTTGTGTCAGTGCAACTAAATGCTTTCCATTTCATAAAATTTGTTATGGTGATCAAAATAGTCCATCATTTTCAAAAATAAACTGCATTGTTTTCAAGGTCTTTAAAGTCTTGTCTTTTACTAATTAACCCACCCATAGTAGCTTATTCCCAGAGCAAGCCTCACGAAAATTGAACAGAGAGCCAAATATGTAATTTGGGTACTTTGAATATTTCATTGCCATAATCAGAAATATTTCACACAATTGCTTACCTCTTCCAGTTGGCATGCTTTGATAACACTCCTGTATCTATACTCATCATAGGAAACACCAAAGATGATGTTTTCTCTGATGGTGCCAGGCATGATCCAGGAAAACTGTGAGCAGAATGAGATTCTTCCACTGTGCTTGATTTTACCTTCTGAAGGCTCCAGTTCCCCCAAAATCATCATCAGAAGTGAAGTCTGGAAATACAAGTCACTGTTATTAATTGCTTGACCAAGCTACTCTTAGGATTCACTGCTGCTAATTAGCATCTTCAACAAAGGTATTTTTTCTTTTTAATATTCTATTAACTCAGTGACTCAAATGCTTTAATTACCTCCCAATCCAGGCACTCTGCTGTGCAAAAAAGACAAAACAAAAGTGAATGCCAGTTACAACACAGAGTTACATCTGCTACGACAGAAGTTCACAGTGGAGGAGCACCTACTTCAGACTGCTGGGATGTGTTTGGAGGCATAGGACAGATTAATCAAACTAACATTTGTCAGAGTGCTCACTACAGGTGGGGTGCCATGTGCTTTATCAATTTACTTATTCCTCACAATATTCAATGAGTTATATTTTGGATTTTTTTCATCTCATAAGGAAGAGACTATATAAAAGGAAGTATATCCATGAAATATTGTTCCCATGGGCCTTTTTTATTTAAAGAGATAGACATTTTTCCTAAAGATATGATATTCAAATTTGATATGATATTCTAATTTGAATTAGAATTGAACATAATTTAAAATGTATCAGTAAGAAAAGTTGTAAGTAAAAACTAAACACGTAAAACAAAAATATACAGTATGGAAGAAAATTTGCTGTTGCCTTCTCAAGCAACATGCAAGTTCAAAAGATTATCATTTAAAGTTAACAAATCAAGTTATACAAGTATAAGCATATTTAACAAAACAAAGATAAATATTAAGAGAGATAATGTTCATTAAATAGAAAAAATGGAGGTAGCAGGAGAGAAAAAGTATTGACTTTTACCAGAACCCATATAAATGAATTAAAGATATGGAAAATAAAAACTTTAAAATAGTTATTGTGACTATAATCTCTAGAGTAAAATACAGACTTTCTTTTAAAAATCATAACGCAGGCCTCCCATGTGTCTTGTGGGATTGGTATGGGGGTGCTCCCTTCCATGGAAGTAACAAAATCTACGTGTTCTCAGGTCCTTTCTATAGTGAAACATTTCGAACATTCTTTTCAATATTTGGGTACTGAAAGCAGTGTTGTAAAGCCAATTTTCTTCATTATTTTAGTATCTTTCCAAAGATGTTTTAAGATGTATGCAATCAATGTATATATTTACATTGCACCTCATCTTTTTTCATACGAAAATAGCGTGACAGTTTTGTTCTTGCTTTTCTCACTAAATATATCCTAGAGAATTGTCCACATTCAAAGAATAAAAAACTCTCATATACATACTTCAATTATCCACAAATAAAATTCCATATGTATAAAATCTCTGTAAATACATTAAAATATGATACACAAATAGAAGGCTTACTAGGCTATTTTCAAGGCTTTTAGTACAAATCACCAAATTGTGTTAACTGAAATATAACTCAAGGGCCGGGGATTTAGCTCAGTGGTTCCGGCACCTGTCTCGCAAGTGCAAGGACCCGGGTTCTATCCCCGGTAACCACATAGCTATACTGGTTGTGGAGACTCACCCGAGCAGCAACCATTACCACATACCACAGTGCTGGGCACGGTGGCTCACGCCTGCCATCCCAGCACTCGGGAGGCAGAGGCAGGAGGATTGCTGTGATGTGAGTTTGAGGCTGAGCTCAGGGCCAGCCTGAACTACAAAGCGAGACCCTGTCTCGAAAAAAAAAAAAAAAAAAAGGAAATATAACTCAAAATATTAATATTTTCTATATTAAAATGAATCCCTATTTTTTTACCCAATAAAAGATAAAATGTTCCATTCCTAATACTAGAAAATGGCAGTCTCAAGTCAGAAAGCTCAGAACTGTGTAATTTTTCCTAAGAGAACAAAACTTCTGTCTTCATAGCTGTAGACTATGAGAATTAAATATGTAACTGCATATTTCCCATCAGATGTAACTGCAGCTCCAGTCAGTAATTATTTGATCATCAATGTTTGATCCCACAACTAGTAATTTCAAAGTTATTTTTGCATGTCTTTCATAGAACTGATCTTATATACATAAACAATTAATTTTTGAAATTCTGTGAAACACCAGTACCAATCTGTCACAAGCAAACATCCTTGTTTAGATCATCTGTATTTCTTTAGCTCATTCTATGCTGCTTTTTTTGAAACTGAAAATAGCTTATCAAGAAAAAAGAACCAAAAATCCTGATAATGAAAATTACTTAGCAGTAGCTAAAGAATAGGGACACTTAGTTTATTTTAAAGGCTTATGTCATGTGTAGGGAAATAACCAGAGAAAGAGAAATATGCAAATTGTGTACCAGCTTGTGGATACCACACTTAATGGACAGCTTTTCCTTTCTTAAATATTTATAAAAATTTTTCAAGAGTTGTAATTTCTATTTTCATTTACATTTTTACCTCATAGCAGCCCTGCTTCTTCCTTCCTTTCCTCCTCCTTTTTCCATTTTCCTTTCTTCACTTCCTTTTTTCCCTTCTTGTGATTTTATCCTTTTCTGTATTAACTAAATAGAATGCTATGAAGTATTTTAAAAAGTTTTCCAAAATATCACCAAATTTTGCTTATATTTTTAGAAAGTCCCCTAGCTAAAATGACAGCCAAATGGGAAAAAGAATCTCTTTTTATAGACTTTTTTATTATCAAACACCTGTTGCCTTTGAAGTCTATTTCAATTTAAGAAAGTACTTTTTTATCCATTGAGTGATTCCTCATATCGTTTAAACATATTTCTCCATAGTTAAAAGAATATATGTCTATCATTATCTGTTTGATAACTCATATCTTTAAAGGTGACTATAAAGTGACTTTAAAGGTGACTACTCTTCTGATGATAAAGTTGAATCCTTTAATTATTTTTCTTCTAAACTACTAGTGTTTGTCAGATGTATCTTCAGAAACTTTGAGTTTATATGAACTGTTCTTGGAGCATATGATGAATACTGAATAAATAAACATTTTCTCAAAAAAAGCCCTTTAATTCAATATTCTTTTTATAACATATCTGAAGCAAGTCTGAGTCCATTCTCCAAAATTTCCAGCATCAACAAATCAAAGATCCCTGTGTATATGGTTACTGAGGCCAAATCTAAGCGATTATTTCCTTGTACCAGCTAGGAAAAGATATGCTAAAGACTTGTAAAGATGGACAGTTTACTTGCTCAATAGTTAGTGAAAGCTTGCCATGTACAAGACACTGTTAAATGCTGAACAAAACAGAAAGATATAAAAAAGTCACTAGAAATAATATCAGGAAACAAAAAGTTAGGGAAAATAATCAATGTAGCAACTTCTAAGGTACATTATACTCAAGCACTCTAATATTCCTGTCAGAATTCTTTCAAATACTTTCTTAAACTGTAGACTCCTCTGGGTAAAAATGATAAATGTATGTCAAATTTAAATTCTTAGTGATAAGGAATAGAGATTACCTTGCCTGCTCCAGTAGATCCAGCGACAGCCAACAACTGTCCTTTTTCTATCTGGAAGTTGATATCTTTTAAGACGGGGCTACCAAGAAGGGAGAAGTTACTAAAGAAGAGGCTGTTATCACCGTTGGAAATCTTTCTATTGTTATTGTTCAGTTTTGCTTTCTCAAATAATTCTCCAAATCCCTGTTAAAAATAAAAGATATATTTTTAGATATTTTCAATAGATATTTATTTTATATATGATGACTTTGAAAAGCACATGGTACATGATCATTTTAAAACAGATATTGTTATTCTAAAGTATAAAAGTACATAGTACATAGTTTCTAGAGCACATGATCAAACATTTTAAAATTATGAACAGTATTTCATGGAAACTCCTTTTTCAGAATCTTGTCTATTAGTAAATTTAACTTAGATTTCACACATACACACACACACACACACACACACACACACACACACACAAACACACCCCTCCTGTAAGCTGACACTATTTAATTCTCAGTATACTATAGAAGGTAGATTCCATAATCTTCTTCTTTTGAAGCTACAGAGTCTGACCATGGAAGCATAAACAACCTAAGTCACAAAACCAGAAAATCACGGAAAGAAATTACAGACCCAGTCTGAACTCTGCTCTGTCACTTCTACCTTGGTTGCTCCTTCCTCTGAGGCTTTCAAGGAATTTCTTTAATTATAGTAGGCTACAAATGTGATGAGATTGCCAGAGGATTTAAAAAGCTGAAAGCTCCAGGGTAGTAGCTTTGTATGTATGTATGTATGTATGTATGTATGTATGTATTTTAGTTTTTGAGACAGCGTCTTGCTTTGTAGTTCAGGCTGACCCCGAATTCACTATGCAGCCCAGGCTAACCTTGAACTCACAGCATCCTCCTGCCTCTGCCTCTAGAGTGCTGGGATTACAGTCGTGAGCTACCACGCCTAGCAGGTAATAGTTTAAAAGCAAACCTCACAGCCTTAAAGACTGATCAGGGAGACACTGGTGCACCTGATCCTAGGGAAATCTATTTCCAGATCATCAGAATCCAAAGTTATGTTTTACACAATGTACCTCTCTGAGAATGTGTCTGCTGTCTGTCATTTCCCAACCCAACTCTGCATCACAACGGCCTTTCCCTCACTTTACTCAGGAATAGCAAACTTCTTACTTGCCAGACAAATGGACACTGCTCTTATGAAGTTACACTCCAAGAGTAAAAACACCTGGGACTCAAAAGAGAGGACCTTAAGGGAATGATCTACTCTTGAGAGAGGATCTCATAGAAGCAAAGCCAGAATACTTAAAAAGGTAACATCTTGTTGCATCCAGATTTCAAATTTAATATGCTCTACCTTATTTATCTTGGAATTAAATTTCACAACTGAATTGGAGGATAAGGCATTCTGTTTGATTAATTATTAAATTTAGTCATTATTAAGATAGGTTGTTATTTGCATTTTGGTCACACTTTTTTCTGAGAATAGGTCAGTCATATTTAGCTGACTGGCTTGACAATAAGAACTACCTTCATAGATTCATTTATTTGCCACAAATTAAATAAACTGAAAGAGCAGTTGCAAAGATTTGACAAAAATTCATTCAACACATTTAGACAATTATGCAATAAACAGAAAATTAACAAGTCAACTTTAAAATGCATCAGGTGTTTTTTAAAATTCGTATATGGCACACATAAACAATTAAGCTTGAAGACTATTGTGATGTGAGTGGCTAATGCTCCTCTCAGGCATCTTACAATTAAAAGCTGAACAGGTACAGAGTGGGCAATGAAGGCTTCAATAGTGAGATAAAAGCATTTGCTATGTCTCTACTCATTTATTTATCGAACAGGTATTAAGTAGCACCTCTACCTTATTGACCACTTCAAATATCCTATGATACATGCATGACTAAATATTAACAGCAATGAAGGGCAGGGCACTACAGTTCGAAATCACATCAGGTCTCACAAGGGTTTAAGACAGTAATCCCGGGCCAGGGATTTAGCTCAGTGGTTCCAGCGTCTGTCTTGCAAGCGCAAGGGCCCGGGTTCGATTCCCAGGTAACCACATACAATACTGAGCGTGGAGATTCACGCCCACCAACAATCAGCAACACACACCACAGTGCCTGGCATGAGCCTGTAATCCTAGCACTTGGGAGAAGGAGGATTGCTGTGATGTGAGTTTGAGGCTGAGCTCAAATAGACAAGAGAGAGATAGAGAGAGAGTAATCCCTAAACCTTGAACAAGTCAATGACATACGTGCCAGCTGTGAAGAATGAAGTGGGATTTCATGAAATCAAGCAATGGTTATAAATGTTCTAGGAAAATGGAGCAGGTTGCACAATTATTTAGATGTGGAAGAACATTCTCAAGAATGGTGACTGGCTCTTTCAAGTACATACGGCAAGATGCAAAAGCTGCTAGACAGCTTGGGTGGCCAAACATACAAGTAAGACTTTAAACTCACAAGAACTTGGTCAAGATTGCTGTTACTAATAATTTTTATTTCTGACTATAAAAGACATTTCTTTCAGGAAATTTAAAGAACATGTGAATGACGAAAGAAGAAAACAGAAATCACCTCTAGTATAACAATATTTAACATTTCAACTGATATCTTTTATTCTTTTACCTATATAAATATTTATATGAAAAAATAAGACATTTTTGCCAAACTTATAAAAATTATATCAAGTTTTGTGACTTGTTTTTTGACCTCATAAATTATAAATATTTTTACATACCATTTAATCTATATACATTTATCTATATTCATATACCTATCTATATTCACTATAAATATCTTTATTAAATTGGTTCCCATTGAGTTTAATCAACAATTGTTTGATGTAGACATTTTGGTATAGATTTTGAGGCACATGTTTTAAATTCTTGTATATTTAGTAGAAGTTATTACAAGTAGAATTTCCAAGGCAAAGAGCATATAAAATTCTAAAGTATTTCAAAACATAGTTCCAAATTTTCTTCTAATATTGAGAATGAGTTATCAATACTGTTACATTTAGATTTAATTTAGTTTGATTTTATCTTTCTGAACTGAACATTTTCCATGTTTGTGGACCCTCTAAGGTAGAGAAATGATGGTTTATTTCAGCTTGTGTCTCATCTTTTCAACTAGATGGGTGAATTGAGGCAAGCATTATAAATAGTTTTAGCTTAAATTTCTTGAGTTTGCTGAGGGCACTAAAGGAAGTAATAGATGGGAAAGCATTTGTACAGAATGAAACGTGTCAGTTTTTTTAAAAAACTAAATGTTAATAAGGTAAGTGGAAAGGGTCCTTTAGGAAACCTAGGCTAGTATGTTACTCTGTCCTAGGTAGATGAATAACCTTGTTCTAGTTATGTAAACTCTCTAATCCTCATCTTGCTATATGTAAACAGAAATTCTACCTACTCTCATGCTCAGGCCAAGGGAGGAGTCCTGTAATTCTTTAGGGATTTGCCTCTCCAATGATGTCATTAAGGGAGATGGAGAACACTCTGGAATGAGTTTGTGAAAGGTAGAGTGAGGAATGTCAATTGTATGAGGAACATGCAATAAATCAGGGAAACATGCACGAAGTTCAGACAATAAACTAAGGCCAGAGATAATATATTTGAGAGTGCTCAGCACACTGACCTCAGGTGAGCCTGGGTGAGGTGACTGAGAGAAAGTATGAAATGCTAGGAGATGCTCAGGTACACACTGGTCCAGCACCACTGAAGAGACAGCCTGGAGAGAATTTGGAGCAGGTCACTGAGTTAAATGGTAAGTTCTACAGAAAAAAGGCAATCTTAACAGATTGGTGAGGCAAAATGTGGACTGCAGTACAGCAAAGTCCATGATGAAGAAGCGAGAACAGTTTTGATAACAAAAAGATGAGGTATAAGGTTTGAGGAATGAGGTTGACTGGACAAAGGATCAGGGGACAAATCTTTAAATTTGAAAACACTTAAACAAGAGAAAAAGTTGGTAAAAAAGATGATAAAGCTTCCAAAGAGAGTAATTGTATTCCCTCTGTTTTAAGAAAAAGAGAATGGCAGGATTACAAGGAGAATAAATGGCACAGCCAGTACTGTAATCCAACCTCAACACATTCCTGTGCTTCACATTCCTTCCAAATCTGCCCTATAAAACAAATGATATCACTTTAAAATTGACAGGGTCCTCACTGTACCTCCTATTGCTGGGCTTCTGCTTCTTCATTTATAAAATTGGTAAAGTGATCTCTTCCACTATTTCTGTCATTTACCTTTTGATGCTAACTTTAGTTTTCATTCAGAGCAAACGTAGATCCACAAAGGAGGAAACACTCAAGTGCCCACAGAAAGCAATTTTTAAAAATTCTCACCTCCTCCCAGAAGGCTGTCACATTCTCCATTACTACTTCTGTAGTCGTTAGATTATATTCCAATGTCTTATATTCCTGCTTTTGTAAGAAATCCTGTTTGTTAAAGAGAGTAAAAACACATCATAGAATCAGAATGCTATCAATACATTACTGTCTCTATTTTGCATTATAATAGTACTGTATCTTATAAATGGATTTTTTACAGTTAGAAATTAATAAAAAACTACATAACAGTGTACTAAAATTAATTGAAAAAGCACTATAATTTATCCTATTTGGAAGAGATTCTTTAAATATGAGATGTCTTTGTCCATAAGATGTTAACATACAGCCCATTATTCCTCTTACTATTACATGTTAACCTTAGTGAGAAGTCTATAAAACACCCTGGAATTACCACCCACGTGCCTCAGCTTAGAGTTAGAACAGAACAAAACCAATACTCCCTTCTCTAAGGTACGCTTTTTATGAGATGTATCACCAGCACTACTTCCCTAGGTTAAGGAAAAGTGTGAAATTTGACATAACTACTTTATAGGCTTCCAACTCTGATTCCAAGAGATGGACCTATTGAGGACTTCAAACCACACTTTTCCTAGGGAAGTCAGAGAAGAAGAAAGACATAATCATATGCATCCCAGAATCTTCCACCACATGAAGTCATGACGGAAACCTGGTTCTAGTCTGGCCTCTTCTTTTTCTTCTCCACTATCCTCTCTTTCTGTCTTTTGAGTTCTCTTATTTTTCTCCGTTTCCAGTTTTCCTCTCTAAATGTGTTCTTTGCTCTGTGTGTTCCTGTTTAGTTGCTCTCTAGTCCCTGTGATATACACTCTCTGAGTCTCTTTCTGTCTCTCTTTCTCTCTCTCTCTCTCTGATTCACACACAGCTGTGATGAAGTTAGCAGAGGAAATAAGATTATGTTCAAAGAAACTATGATTCTGTGCTATAGTCACTGCTTTATCCAAATCAACAATCTCAAATTCACATAGTCTCAGATAACAGCTGGACAATGCAATTAAGGAAGGGACTGACAGAGAATGTGATGCACTAGTTAGGGCAGGTGCTCTGAGAGAGGGCAGCTGTCATAGCTTGTGGAAAAGGACCTAGATAACTAGATCATAAGACGCTGCAGGTGTGTGTGTAGTGAGGTTAGAAGGGACATCTCCTAATATTAGAAGGCTGGCAAATAATTAAAAATTTTAAAATGTAAAGCTCAAGCAAAAATGCTCTAGGAGTTAAATCAGAGCCATGGGCCACTATTTGCAACCTCCAGTACAGATAAAATAATAGCAGAACCACCTAGAAATGGTCTGTCTTTCGTCCTTCATCTCCATTTCTACCACAGTGACTTATTTTCTGGGTTGAATATTTGAATACACAGTTAAAGACTACAATGAAGCATTTCATCTGCTTACGAAACACACACTACTTCTCTGAATTAGCTCTGTATTAACTGAGTCTTGTCACTGTAGACTTCAAACTTCTGAAAACTGGCAACTGCAACAGCATTTCTTGCATTTTAAGGTACTTAATATGGCACAAAATACCACTCTTACTCATCACACTTTACAGAGAAATGCTAGGAAAAGTTTAAGCAAGCATTCCTAATAGTAGCTGAAAAGTTTTATAACTTCCTTTTCCTTTTCAGTCTTTTTACACATTTACAATATTTGTTAGAAGTGATCTATTCATTGATTCTTTGAATGAAATTTTCCAAATTGTGGAAAAATTTAATTTATTTTTAATTTCTGACTTACAAGAATTCAATAGGACTTAATTTTATTTCATTTCCATAGAAAGAAATTCTATGCATTATATAGGTCTGAGAACAATAATTCATCTTTAGAGAGTATGCTTGCTAGACAAATTCTAAAATGTTCTAAAAAATCATAGTACATGATGTGCATTTATGCCACATTACCTGTATTTTATTTATTGCTCCAAGAGAGTCATACCATGTTTGTACAGCCCAGGGGAACTGCCGTGTGACTGCCATGCGCAGAACAATACAGAATGAGATGGTTGTGAATATTTTTCGAAGGATGATTCCTTTGAGCAATGCATAGGGAAGCACAGATAAAAACACTACAAAGAATCCTGAGAAGAAGAAGGCTGAGCTATTGAAGTATCTCACGTAGGCTGCCTTCCGGGTCAGTTTCAGTTCTGTTCTACAAAAAATAAGAATAAAAAGATTGATAATGTTATCCTGTTTTTCAAATATTAGGTATGTTAAATGGTAAAGTTTGAACATGGGGTCCAGAGTCTTTCTGCCTGTGATCTGATCCTGGCTCTACCCTATCTGAGTTCTGCAACCTTAGGAAATTTATGAAATTTCCCTGGGCCTATTACCTTATATGTAAGAGGGACTGTAATGAAGATGCCAATATTTGGCACAAACACCAGAAAAATTATTAAGGTATAATTAACAATAGTCAAATATTATATTTTTACATCTTTAATCACTTCACTATCAACTTACAAGATTTACAATGAATGATGATGTTTTTGTTGAGCACGGACATAAGGAAAATGTTGCCTGATTTATGATAGAAAAAACAATCTATGATACCAAGTGGATTCTTCACAGATAGCAATTCTACCTTGAGAATGAGGAGCACTGAAGAAGAATGGTTCTCAAATGTTGGCATGGATGATAATGAATTTAGACACTTTTTCACAGGCCTTCTTGGGCCCACCAGGGATAGTGACTGATGATGGATTTCCAGAAGCTGTCTTTTAGAAAAGACACCAAGTGATTCTGCAGCACATGGGTGCTGGAAATTGCAGGAGTAGATTCTGCATCCTTGCTGTCTCTCATTACAGTGTAATTCTTTGCAATAATATTGCATTTTACTTTTAATATTCTAGTCTGAATTGCAAATATGAACTTATATACGAGTCTTATATGTTCCAGCAGGCAGGAAAAAGTGCAGAGCCTGGGAAGAATAGAAGACGATGGTGACTTGAACCTCATCCTCCCTCTCCCAGGAGCCATAAATGGTTAAGTCACTTATGACTTTCCTTGTTCAGCTCTTGCACAGGTAGAGTGCTAGTGACACAGACAAAAGGAAGGGCCTGGTGCAGTGAAGCACTAGTTGGGCTGAAGCTACTGCTGGAGGGGTCCCTGGCATGTAGGGGCTAGTTTTGCAGGATTATATAATTCTGATTCTCAAGTGGCAGAACTCACAAGGAATTTGTTTTTCTCAAATCTTAAAAGAAAAAAAAAAGTAATCTTGAGTACATTAGAGGAAACAGAATTCAACATGCCCAACCTAGTCAGGGATAAGTCTAATGAAGTCTAATGTTTACCTATTTCAGTAGTCTGACATCAAAGGAAGTTAATGGTTTTGGAATCCCACCTAAGTTTGTAACTTGGCTTTGCTAGTTACAGATATAGCAACCTAAGGAGCTGTTTCCTCTGATTTCACAGACTTCACATCTAAAGAAAAGAAACATAATTTCTCCCCTGTGAAGTTCTTATCAAGACGTAATAACAGCAGAGCTAGGGATCTAATAATATTTATAATCTGCAATATGTATACATATTCCTCAAGAGAAAATATATATATATAAATTGATGAGAGAGTACTTACAAAATTATAGAAAATAGTCTTTACAAAAATGTTAGCAATGTGTCAAACTGTTGTTGAAATATATTAGAAAAAGCTGAGAAAAACAAATAGGTCATACAAGAACAGAATAATGGATCAAAGAACACTTACAAGAATGATCCAGAAAGCAGTAGCCACTATAATAAAATCATTAATACTGAGTCATGAAAACAGTTCATCAGTTTCTTTTAAAA
Organism: Petromus typicus; assembly: GCA_004026965.1. Taxonomy (NCBI): domain Eukaryota; kingdom Metazoa; phylum Chordata; class Mammalia; order Rodentia; family Petromuridae; genus Petromus; species Petromus typicus. The sequence continues at coordinate 57,652 of PVIR01006595.1, forward strand.
ATTTGAAAGTGACTTTTATTACAAAAGAGCAATAAAAGAGTAGATTTTCAAGGAGTTCTGCATGGCCTTTTGCCCAGTTTGACAGTGGCCCAAACTGAGGTAATCATCTCATTGAAGTGTATCCTGTCAATCTCTTCCAGAACATTATATTTACTCTCTTGAGTAACAGCAATTCTTGCTTTCCTGTATTTACATTACCACTTTCAAACATTTATAGCTAACAATTTCATGCTAGGCTACACAACATTTAAGGAGACCTTTGCTATGAGAATTGGTTGAACAGAAATACAGAGTAGGAAGACTGAATTTCATCATTCGAGGAAGAAGAAGAAGAAGAAAAAAAAAAAAAAAAACTGTCAAAAATGTTAGCCCAGAGAATGAGCTGGCGATGAAATTTTTCCTGAGGTCTGAGGAAACTGGATCTTCTGGTAACCTCCATTTTACACTTGCTGTGCCTATGTGTGCAGGTACAAGAGATGAAGAACTCATTTGTTAATGAAAAAAATTAAAAACAACTTCTATTAACTGCAAGTTTCAGCAAAGAAAATGCAATTCCTTTCCTGGATTTGTCTTGAAAGGCATAACAAAAACAGGTGACTGACAATGTTTGGGAAATAAATACTCTTGTATTCTTTCTATTTACATGGCAAAAGACTTAACTTTACAGCATTTCATTTGTTGTTCCAATCACACACCTGTAGCTCAGTTAACTATTGTCTATCGAGTTCCAAATAGTCCATATTCATACTATCCCAAAGAGGACTACTCTTTTTATTTTTTTTCCTGTGAAACTTTCATATGCTGCACACCTTGTGATAAGTTGTCTCTAATGATATACTCCCACTGTCTTCTACAACTTTTTTTTGATTTCTGTTTGGAGAACATGAAACCCGACTAATGAAAAATAGCATTAAGGCTACTGAAATGCTCTTGTTTACATTTTTCCCAAAATTATCTCAGTGATGAATCTCAGTCTATGCTGTACTTCTTTTTTTTTTTTTTTTAGGTTTTTTGGAGACAGGGTCTCGCTTTGTGGTTCAGGCTGGCCCTGAGCTCAGCCTCCAACTCACATCACAATCCTCCTGCCTCTGCCTCCCGAGTGCTGGGATTACAGGCGTGAGCCACCACGCCCGGCACTGTGGTATGTGGTACTGGTTGCTGCTAGGTGTGGGTCTCCACACCCAGTATTGTTATGTGGTTACCGGGGAATCAAACCCGGGTCCTTGCGCTTGCGAGACAGGCGCTGGAACCACTGAGCTAACTCCCCGGCCCTATGCTGTACTTCTTTACTAATCAGTGAAAGATTATCTGAGATGAAAGAAGACTAGATATAGGTACCAACTATAAATGCTTTCTGAAAAAGTGGCTTCAGTGCTTGATCTAAATTTGTGTTAATAAACAGGTTAATGGAATGTGGTTCATGGATTCTACCTCCTTCATGACATTATCCCCAAATTAAAGAATAAACATATTTGTTTCTACCACTGTCATGAGTTACAACACATAAATTAAGTAACATATAATAGAGAATGTATGTAATAGAGAAAGTAATAGAGAATGTAACAAGTAAAAGAGAATCATGTGTTTGGTTCAGAATTATACACTATATCAACTCCATTAAAGGTTTAATTACTCTCTAGTATCATGATTATTATTTTAATCAAATAAGTGCAATAAGCAACTATAAAAAGATTATTTTCATAAAATATGAATATCTTTGTAATGCAATAACTTTGGATTGACTACGTAAAATTATAGTAATTTTATGCAACTAATGCTTGAATATTGATCTATCTAAATACAACTGTTTCACTGTCAGATATTTCAAATATAACCTGGAAGTCCAACGATGGATTAATTTTTTAAATTTTAAGGATAAAGTTGTTAACAGTATTGTTAATTATCACGAACACTTACTGTCTTAGGTTTTCGATCATTTTTTCCATTGCTTCCTCCCAGCAATATGCTTTTACAGACTGGATATTTTCAATCATTTCTGAGGTGATCACAAGTCTTTCATTGATTTTGCCAGCTCTTTGATCTCTGTAAATCAATGATCCAGTAGTGAAAATAAGTCAAGTTATCCATTAAGAACTGCTTGTGTCAGGTGTGGAGGAGCATGCCCGTGATTTCCAGCTACTCCAGAGACTAAGATAGAAGGATTTCAAGTTCAAGGATAGCCTAGGGAATTTAGCAAGACCCTATCTCAAAATTAAAAAGTTTTTAAAAGGTTTCAGGATATAGCTCAGTAGTAAAATGCTGCCTCAAAGTCCTGGCACACACAAGGTCCTGGGTTCAATCTTCAGTACTTCAGAAGGAAAAAGTGTTCACATTTTTAAGAACATTTATTTTACTAAACAGGTGAGCATTTATTTTATCATCAAGTAGATGGTAATAAAAATAAGCTACCATTTAGTAAGTGCCTCCTGTGTATCATATACTATATATCATGTATTCTATACATTATTCTTGATCATTGTGATAGTCTATGAAAAATTATCATCTCCATTTTCAAAAACCAGATGGAAAACTAGATGTGCTATCTGAGATTCAAGCAATGACCTGACTCCAAAATTTGTATAATTTCTGTCATATGTTAGCTGACAACTCTAAAAATCCTCTATCATAAACAATGATTGGCATTATGGATTCATTTTGTAACAAAAGAAATTAAGACTTAGGTATATGATCTATGACCCAGAGTAGGAGAAACCAATGAACTTTACAAAGTTTATATTTACCCTCCAATTCATATAAATATCATTTCCATTTTGCTTAAATCTAATAAACTTTGAAAATGTACATATTATAAAGAAGTTCAATGGACTATTAAGCAAAATATTTCTCATTATACAGGAAATATTACTTAGGCAGTTAAAATAATTTGTTTTTAGTGATGCTATATATATCGCAATTCAGTGCCTAAAGAAGACTTCATTTTACTTTTGGGACTTTGGGAAACTTTGATATAAAGCCTTTTAAAACTACCACAATAGACTCCTACCTGTACTTCATCATCATTTTCCCTAACCCAGCTTGAAAAAGGGCAAGGACAATCAGGAAAGCAAGACCACAGAAGGCAGAAGCCTGTAACAATTCCCAGAGCAGGCCCATCAGGAGAGTCACTTGTAAAGGAGCAATCCACACAAAATGTGCCAATGCAAGTCCCTGGAAAATAAAAGCACAGCAAAAACAAGTGGCACATTATCTTCCACCCCTAAATCAAGCAAATCACATGTGAAAGAAAATGAGCCTTTGTAACTTAAGCAATCAGACACTTCCTGGTTCTAAGTACACTAAAATCTAGGTATTGATTGCTTGGAACACATAGAATAAATACACAAAATATACATTCTACACATAGACTAGTTTTCGCAAGTCACTGCATTTTAAGTGTGTTTTCATTCAGTGGAACTGAGATGGAATGCCTTATGTACTGTGTTTAAAATTTATTTTAAACAATAATTCTTTTTTTGGAAAACAAAAGCCATCACACGGAACATAAGGAAACAAAGGCTTTTCTCAGAGATTCAATTCACATACAGTTGCACAACTCTGATATGAGTCAGATATAGTCAGAATAAATACAGTATATGTTCAATTCAGCAATAATTTATTTAGCACATTCTATGACTCCAATGCTATATGAAATACAGGAAATGCAAAGGTAAATTAATACATTTTCTGTCCTCAAGGACCTTGAATTTGTTACATAAGACAGCACAGAACAGGAATTGCTCAAAGTATCATATTTAGACAAAGTAAATAACCAATTTAAAATATTAAAAGGAAACAAAGTTTGATAAGGATTAAGTTTTGAAAATTAAGAGCAAGCTGATGTGCCTCTGAGCTGGACAGTGTGACCAGACCTCACAACGGCACTCTTATGCAACGTAGGTTTCTCAGTTTCCAGAAACAACCAAGGGAAGTCTGAATCAGCCTTAACCGCTTACTACTATCACACATAGGAAAAACTTAGCTTCGGGTCCTATGCTTTCTGACATAATTTGTAAAAGATTTGGTCAATGGATACATACTTCATCAAATTTGTTCAGGTTGTTGGAAAGGAGATTTACAAGTTGTCCAATGCTTATTTTATCTAGAACACGGCTTGACAGCTTTAAAGTCTAAAAGAAAAATGGAAGGTTAGGTGATGTCAACAAACAAAAGATAGTATATTTAGAAGCAATACTATAATAAAGCTGAAGAATGCAACTACTGTACATGCAAGTTTTGTTTTGTTTTGGTTTTTTTTGAGATATGGTCTCACTTTTTGTAGTTCAGGCTGTCCCTGAGCTCAGCCTTGAACTCACTGCAACCCTCCTGCCTCTGCCTCCCAAGTGCTGGGATTACAGGTGTGAGCCACTACACCTGGCACTGTGGTATGCGGTTCTAATTGCAGGTGGGCCAGACTCTCTGTACATTCAGTTTTAAGTAAAGGTAATAAAAATTATTTCGTGTTCATTTAGCTTTGCATCTCAGATTTATAAACATTTCTCCTAAGAGAAAATACACTGAATTCCCTCTAGTTGTCTTATTTTCCAGTCTATAAGTATTAATAACTATTTTTAACTTCAACAATAGTAATGATAGTTATTTCATTTAAGAGTATGCCCTCAGTGTACATTCATTTAGCTATACCTGTCTCTATTTTATCATTCTTTATGGGTGAGTAATATTCCAATTAGTTTATTTAAAAGGCCCACATCTTCTTTATTCACTCTCCAACTGATGGACCTTTGGGCTGTTTCCAAGATTTAGCTATTACAAACTGTGCTGCTATAAACATGGATGCACATATGTTGCTGTGGTATGAGTCTTTCAATTCTTTAGTGAATAGACCCAGCAGGGAAATAGCAGGGTCAAATGGAATCTCTAATCCTAATTTTTTGAGGAATCTCCACCCTATTATATCATTTCTGTAGTGTGAGAAACTAAAAGTGCAAATGAGGTCCAGAATGTGTAAATAGGTATTATGGAATAGGAAGAAAATCTTCAATGGGGGAGGGGAACTGGGGGTGGGTGAAGAAAAGTAAAGAAGGGAAAGAAAAAATTTGAAGGTAAAAAGGAAAAAGTAGAAACAAAGTTTATGTATGTAGGGGAGATGGGGCTGAAAAGGGAAGGGAAATAGCAAAAATAAGAATGTAGATATATCATTGTACCGGTACAAATTCTCAATGATGAATCAGATGATAATGTGTACACAACAGTAATAATATCATACTTAAATATTAATTTAAATAATGTGAACTTCTAGTAATGGATTTGCTTTCCCTTGTAAGACAGAACTTCAGACCATGAAACTTGAGATTGAAAACTTGCCATTAAATTTTTTTTTTTAAATTATCTTTATTGGTACATTAAATATACACATCATGATTACACTCCATAATGGGGATTTGTACCAGTATAAGACACAACTTAATTCTCATTTTTTCCCATAGCCCCACCCACCCTACCACCCCCCCATATATATAAAATTTGTTTCCTTACTTTTTTGTTACAATCTCAACATTGTACTAAGTCCTACACTAACTCTTTTGAATAAAAGTGTTATTAAATGCCATAAAAGTTATTCACACCCTGAAATTCACAGAAAAGTTCAATTATATGCATTATGGTTAAAGAATTTAGAACTGGGCTGGGGAGTTAGCTCAGTGGTTCTGGCGCCTGTCTTGCAAGTGCAAGGACCCAGGTTCAATCCCTGGAAACCATATACCATACGGGGTGTGGAGACTCATGCCCAGCAGCAACCAGTACCACATACCACAGTGCAAGGTGTGGTGGCTCACTCCTGTAATCCCAGCACTCAGGAGGCAGAGGCAGGAGGATTGCTGTGATGTGAGTTTGAAGCTGAGCTCAGGGCCAGCCTGAACTACAAAGCGAGACCTTGTCTCAAAAAAAAAAAAAAAAAAAAGAATTTAGAACAAAAGCAAAGAGTACTCTATCACAAAACTTGAAAATAGTCTATCACAAAATTACAGGGAGGGAACTAAGGACGAAACAGGTCAGATAAGAGGAAGAGTGAGACCTGGGAAAAGCCAAGAAAAGGCTCCAATAATGTGGAAATACACAACTGCCTTCTTTAATGACAATACTAAGATTGGACAAGTGTGGGTAGCAAGATAAAGCAAACTAGGCAGGACAATGGATATCCAATATTGAGAAAGAAAAATAGATACATTAGTGTCTATCTGTTCACTAAGTTATTCTGGGTCTGAAGCACTACTTTCGTGTTAAATGTTACATACAGACTGTTTAAAAACTAAGCTTATTCCATATTTGACACCTCATTCACCTTAATACTGTATTTCAGTATTTAACTTCATTTCTCCTCCATATCAAAAAAACTCTCAACTTCAGCAATTATCCCATTTTGAAAGTTTTCCCACAAAATCTGGAGCTTTCAGGTCTTTATTTACACAGGGATAACAGATCCTGCCATGTGGGATTGAGGAGTATATCAAACGAAACCCCATACCTGAGTCAGAAGCTTGCCAAGCACACTCTTCTTCATTCTTATCATTATAAGAAGTACTCTTTCTAAATACTTATTGCTCTGTATTAAACTTTCTTTGATAGCAAGATGCCTAGGTTCTTTTCCTAATAATACCTCATTTCTTGACTTATGCAAAATTTCTTTAAAAATATAATTTTTATAGATTTGTCATCAGATGAATTGTAGTCTCAATTTCCCTGGGACTCACAAACTAAGATTATAGCTTAAATGATTCAATTAAATTATTGATTCCATGTTTTCCATCACCTCTATAAAGGTTTTTGAGCAATAAAGGATGGCTATCCAAGCTTTACGGCAAAACTTGCATGTACATCATCCAATTGTTACGGTTAGTTGCTGGAGGTGAATTTCATACCCATATCCCTTATACACTAAACATATAAGGTTTTTATATTAAGGGAAGAAAACAGAAGATAAAGCAAGAGCTGAATGATTTAAATCAAATCAGCTTTCTTTAGGATTTGGTAGAACCAACCAGTCATGTACAGTGTTACATCAGATTAGGGAGAGCCTTTATCATAGAAACGACCTTTGACTGTGTTTTTAAGATAGCTAAATGTTAATTGAATTTACCTAATCATGCCTCAGAAACTTGGGCTCTTTTCTAGATAATACGAATAGGAAAACACACTAAGTTCCTATGATTCCAGCATATGTGCTTTTTAAAATTTTCCCCAAAATGAAGGGAACCAAGAGCTGAGGAGGGGGAGAAGAAGAGGATAAAAAAAGAATTAGGGTGTGTTACATATATATACCAATTCCTCACAAGGAATATATTCATTATGCACTGTCTGTACCAATAAAAATTAAATAAAAAAGACAAGTTGGAGATTCATAGAAAGACAAAAATACAACTCAAAATAAGGCACTGAATAAATGTTAAGCATTTGCAACCTTGTCATTCTTTTGTGACAACTAGTTAAGCTGGAAATATTAATTGCTTGAGTTATCCTTTACAACTATGAACTATATTCTTATTAATGAACATGAAGCCACATGATGTTTGGTATGTATTTTGTTGATTACTTTCATACAGACTGTGTGCTATTTTAATGAGGAACTATAGATTTTTTTAAAAAATGAAAGCTAGGGATGTTGCTCATTGGTAGAGTTCTTGCCTAGCATGTGGGAAGCCTTGAATTCAAAACCCAGCACTGCAAAAAAAAAAAAAAGCAAAAAACCAGAAACAAGCTCGATAATTAATGACATGACCAAATAAAAGCAGTTTAGAGAAGATGCTTAATAATTACCACTTGAAGTAAATTGAATTATCAAGGAAAATTAAAAATATTACTTATTTTTGCTATTTATTTCATAGGTATCTGAAATTAATTTCAGTGTGTCCTTCACTTGTATCAGTTCACTATCTATGTCAGGGCCCTTATGCCATGTGCCATGGAGAATACATGTACCGTGGGTCTGTGCAAGAAAGTATTACCTTCTTATAAATCAAACTAAACATAGCTATTCTCATCTGCATTCCAATGTGATGAAGGCCAAAAATGGCTGGGTGGAGAAGCAGTGTCCTCATGACAAAGAGCAAGCATAAACCTATGGCGAGGTA
>PVIR01006596.1:0-20646 GCA_004026965.1 Petromus typicus
TGTTTTTAAGTCTTTGACTATTTCAGAAAACAAACAAACAAACACAAATCATGCTCTTAGTGAGTAATAGGTTAAGGGCCCAGGAATTTGTCTTTTGTCTCTGCAGTGGCCTCTATCTCATGACAATGTTAGAACTAGCAAACCAGTTGTCTGGGGAACACTGCATTCATCTCGGTCCCCAGCACCTTAGCAAGGTTGATCCTCAGCATTGCTTTGTTGGTCAGAGCGTCTCCACCCCATATCTCACGTGTAGAGCATTCCCCTCCTCTCATAACTGTCCCAAATAACTGTGCTTGGCTGGCTCTGGTTCCTATGCTATTTGGGGTATGATCTGAGACTTGGTTCATATATTGGTTTGTCAGAAATGTATAGTTAGAGAAAGTGACTCTAAATTTACCTCTGCAATGGTGACCTGAAAAATTGTGTTTTGTATACATGTGTTTTTTGAAGTTTGGGACTCTGAGGAGCCTGGCCCACCCTGGGGGTCTGAACAGATATCCTTGAAAGAGAGAGTACTGAATAGGGCACCATCTTGCAAAAGGGGACGTGAGGGGATGTGGCCCTGCTCTGGAGGACCTGGTGGACATTTGTGCTTGCATTAGTCCATTTTCCATTGCTATAACAAAATGCTCAAGGCTGAGTACTTTATAAAGAGGCTTGTTTAGCTCATCATTTTAGAGACTGAAAGGCCAAAATCGACCCCCTCATTCAGCCTGAGGAGCATGTGTGGAAAGGATCACGTGATTAGACAAGAAGCCGGAGGCCGGGAGGGAACCGTTCTGCTCTTTATGACCTCGCCTCTTGGGATCCCATGAGAAGACTGGATTTCTCCCTAGGGCTGCACCTCCATGACTAGGCCTCACCTCTTAGGGGTTCTACTCTCCTTAATCCCGTTACACGGGAGACCAGGCTTCTAATTCGTGTACCTTTGGGAGGCTAAACCATTCAAACCATAGCAGAACATTAAGAGCCAATTGGCAACTGGGTGTGGTAGTGCCTGCCTGTAATTTCAGCACTTTGGGAAGGTGAAGCAGGAGAACTGAAAACTTGGTGGCTGGTGGTTTAACGAGACTCTGTATCAAAAATGGATAGATAAGGGGCGGAGATTTAGTTCAAGTGGTACAGTCCCTACCTTGAAAGCACTAGGGTCTGAGTTTGATCCTCTATACTTCCAAAAAATAAAAAAAGAGAGAGAGAGAGACAGATATAAAGGTTAGGGTTTGATACCTATTGCTACCAAGAAAAAGCCTATGGGAAAATATAAACAGGAGGCCCATTCTGGGTCTTCTGTCTTGGAGAACAGGGGTTGGGGAGCTAGTGAATTACTCAACCACCATCCCCTTTTTTTGTCTTTTCCAAGGTTCAGTGAACATCAGTTTTCCCTCCGGTCTATCAGTTGTGCTATCCACCACCAAAGGGCCATGAAGACAGTAGAAAAACTAGAGCAATGTCAAGGCTGTGTTGAGGTTCTGCTAAGGTCTTGGCCTCCAGAAAGGGGGAATATTTTCCCACATCACTGCTGGGTTTCTCTGAGTCAGACATATTGATCTGTCTGTGGAGGGAATGCGGCGGCATCAGGGACACGAGCAGGGTTTGGCATTTGTGTCTGACGATTGCCTTTCGAATATATAAAGGCCTTCTGGGGACAGCTTGGAATGGAAAGCCCTGTATGTGGTGTACATGCCGCCATTTCACTGTCCAGTTGAAGGAGAAGTGGATAGTTACTCTCCACACAGAGATCTCACAAGTAGAAACACGGCTGTGGCTGTCATGATTATGAAGGCTGTCCTTTTTTTTTTTTTTTTGTAATTCAGGTTGGCCCTGAGCTCACTATGTAGCCCAGGTGAATCTTGAACTCAAGGCAATCCTTCTGCTTCTGCCTCCCGAGTGCTGGGATTACAGGTATGAGCCACCATGCCTGCACTGTGGTATGCGGTTACTGGGGATCGAACTTGGGACCTTGTGTTGCAAGGCAGATCCGAAGCCACTGAGCTAAATCCCCAGCCCCATAATGCAGTTTTGAATGAGCCATTCTTCTGACTATGGCTGCAAAGCAAGCCACCTTAACCCTGGTAAAACGACAACAGGCTCATGGGTTCTGTGGCTCTGAAAGTGGAACAGGGAATGAGAGAAAGCTGTCTCCACTCCATGCATCCAGGTCCTAAGCTCAGAAACACAATAGGTAGAGTGACTTGGTGAGCAGGGGCCAGACTCTACATCATAAACCTGCCGGGCCGGAAGCTCAAAGGCTGGGCGTCACCGGGACTCCTATCCCATCAGCCCGAGAGACCTGACTTCCTCCTGTCATGGCTACCTGTGGACCTGTGAGGGTCTCACAACTGGCCCAAGGCTCCAGAGTGACAGCAGTCTCCATCTCTTATACCCTAGCCTCACTTGTGTTTGACTCCATCAGCTGACATTGGCTGGGGACAGACATTCCATTTTCAGTGCGAGACACACCAGAATGGTAGAGCTATCTCTTAGACCTGCCACAGTCACCTGTAGATTAGAGGAGCAAGCTGGCCACTGACAAAGCAGAAAAATAATGCCTCGAGAAAGGCCAACCTGAGAAACAGACGCACCTCCCACCCTTGTGGATAAAGAAATTGTGACGGTAAAGACTGTGTAATATACTTCCCGATTTGTTTGTACATTTCGAGGTTCCTTCTAAGATGAGCAAATTGTACGTTTGGCTTTGGGCGAATTTTTTTTTCTTCCAGTATCAGGGATCAAACTCAGGACATCGCACTTGTGAGGCAGGGACTGTGCCACTGAGCTACATCCTCAGCAGGAAAAATCTTGAGTTTAACTCTCAGTCACCATTTGGCCACTATCTGTTGCACCGTAATATTTATATCAATAAGCACAACTCTGAGGATATCTTGAGTCCTTTCTATGTGCCAAGCATTGTATGGGAGCTTTCTGTATGTATTTCCCCAAAGTCAGGATTTTAAAAATTTTACAGAGATGGGGATTGAACTCTGGAACTTCCCGCTGAGCGACAGCCTCAGCCCTCTTTATTTATTTGTTTTGAGACAGGGTCTTGGTAAGTTGCTAAGGTTGGATTCCAACTTTCAATCCTTTTGCTTCAATCTCCCAAGTATTGAGATTACAGAAATGGAGGTGTTTGGGGCTGGGGCTTTAGCTCAGTAGTTCTGGCGCCTGGCTTGCGAACACAAGGTCCTGGGTTCATATCCCTGGTAACCACATACCACAGAACCAGGCGTGGTGGCTCATGCTTCTAATCCCAGCACTCAGGAGGCAGAGGCAGGAGGGTGGCTGAGTTTGAGGCTGAGCTCAGGACCAGCCTGAACTACATAGTGAGATGCTGTCTCAAAAAAAAAAAAAGAAAAAAAGAAATGCAGGTGTTTGAAGGTGGCTGCCTTAACTTGCTACTGACTCACTCACTCACTCACTCATTCATTCAATTAATATTTTGAATTTCCTGTGTGCTGGCTGCAGTAGCGTCTTTGGAAGGCCATTCTGAGGATGGTCCCTACTGCCTAACTCTGCTCTGTCCAGGCAGCTCTGAGAATCTCCAGGGTGCACAGAACCGAGCTCTGCCCGGCTCCCCATGCAGGCCAGTCTCTCCTGCGCTCTCCCAGGACTAGTACCCAGTACCAGACTCAAATGCCAAGGACAGGTTTCTATGGCAGTAACCCCATCAGCCCCTGCAATACTGGCGCGGGGCCTGAGCTGGCCCAGCCCTTCATCTCCCCAGGTCCACATGCCAGCCTGCCCTTCACACTTGCTCAGCTCCCTGGGGGCTACGAATTAATCTTAAACCAGCAAGAAGGAGAACTGGCCAGGTTCCCAGGAGGAGCGGCCTCTGGTCAGCAGCTCTCCAGCAAGCAGCTCCTGTGCTAAGCCAAGAAAGTGCCGCAATTTCCCATCCACAGATGCTTCGCCTCCTGCAGAGCTCTGCTAATGGGGAGTGGAGCTCCTCAGGAGGCCGGGGCCTGTGGAGAAGCCCCACCTGCCTCCTTCCTTCCTTCTTCTCCTCCTTTCGCTCCCAGGCTCCTGACCTCAGTCGGATGGATGGAAACCAGGATCCCTGGCAGCCCCTGGCCCCTGGAGGCAGGGCCAATGGGCTGGGGGGCAGAGTTAGGCCCCACACTGGCCGCCTAGGACCGGCTCTGTGGTGGTGGGGGCAGCCCTGGTGCCACTGCCTCTCAGTCCTGTAGAAGGAAGCTCCTTGGAATGAGGAGATCTGAGGTAACTGGACATTCTTCTAAACTAGAGAGGGACACAGACGCTGGGGCCTGCTGGGAGGCCCCGTAAAGGGACATGAGCCCTACAGGGGATCTGATCCCCCATTAAGGGACTGAAGGGACACGGCCCACTTGGGGGTATGAACGGGGTGCAGGAGGGGCAGGAGGAGCCTCAATGGTCTCACTTCTGGGTTCCTGCAACCTGCAGCACAGGACAGGCCTTCCCTGCGGGGACGGCAGCTACTCCAGGAGCTACAGCTGCCGCTGGAGCCCTTTTCTCTCTGTGGGGTCACACACCCGGCCTCCTATGTGAGCTGTGGAGCCCTGCCCCCCAGCCTCACCTTCCTCCATGCTGCTCCCAGACCTGGACCCCTGCTTGCGGCCACGTGGGTGTGGAATTCCTTTTCATAGGACCCTTGGCTCCCAGGTGAGGACAAGAATGGTGGTGAAACTGCCACTGAGAGTGTGTGCCATCTTCCAAGGAAGATGAGCTCTGATTCCTGGATCAGTGGGAAACACCATGGAGCAGAGAAATGAAGACGAGGAAATGTGGAAGGGAGGCGGCCAGTGGCTCTGCTGGCAGTGGCTTTGGACAGGGGACTCGGACTGGCCAGAGGCAACCAGCACCACCGCAGATGGAACCCAGCTAGGAAGCCAGCCACAAGGGGGCGTCCTGGCTAGTCCTGGGCCCGCCCGGGACTTGTCTTCCTGCCGCCAGCCCCAGCAGGAGAACGTCTTCCAGCTGGTGCTGACTGTGGGCAAGGACCCCGCCTGATCCTCTGTGCCAACATCCAATGGACCACGAGTATGGCCAGAGGCAGGGACCCCCTTGATGGCCTCGGGGGACAGGGTCATCGAAGCCCAGGTGGGTGGGACCGGTGAAGGTTGACCTTTGAGTCTTCAGGGAGGGTAGGAGCTGGCCCGCCTGGTCCTGACCTGAATCACTGGGTGGAATTCAACAGCGGCCGCCAGGGGGCTCCTTAACCACCCTTACCTCCAGGATCGTCAGCTTCCTGTGTGTGGCCGACAGCCGCAGTGTGGGCATGCTGGACGTCTTTGCAGTCCTTAATGGCTGTGCCTACCATGGTGAGGTGGTGGGCATCCTGTGCCGGCCTGCTCGCTCCCACATCCCAGTCCACAGACGCCAGCCTTTCCTTCTCCAGGCTGTTCCATCCTCAGATCCCCTCCCCCTCCTGGTTCAGGGTCCAGACACCTCCACCCCCCACCCACTCTCCACAGCCCAGTTCCTGTCCTTTGGCTTCTCTTGCTGGAGCGGCAGTGTCTGCAGCCACAGGTGCCAGTGAGCGGGAAGGACAAGTCCAGTGCTGGCCAGAGGCTGCCAGGTGTGCCAGTAGTGTGCACCTGCAGACTCTTCCCACACCTCTGGGCCCCTCAAGGTCCCTTCTGCCACCCAGCCCCCAGGGCGCCTTCACACACTCTCTAGGTGACAGCTGTGGCTTCAGCCCTGCCACTTTGTCTCGGCCCTGCTTCCTGGCATCTGAACGAAGGTGGAGCTGGGCAGGGAAGCCCCGGTGCCAGAGGCCTGGTCCACAGCCAGGGATGAGGGTGAGATCGGATGACCCAACAGGATGTGTGGTGGTGAATGAGGCCGGAAGCTGGGCTAGAGGACAGTGCTGCGGCAGGCACACTGAGACGAGTGGGCACAGGCTCTACCGGCCGGCGGGTAGGCAGAGACAGACAGGGAGACAGATCGTCAGGCAGAGGACAGGAAGAGAGGACTAGGCAGAGGGTCAGAGATGGAATCGTTAGAGACAACTGCAACAGGTGTGGGAACAAAAGCAGAGAGGGACAGAGGGACAGAGGGACAGAGGTGGGCAGATGGCAGACCACCGAGAAGGCCACGACAGACGAAGTGAACCATGTGGCCAGACACAGTCACAGATAGACGCACCACCCGGGGCCTCAGTAGTGCAGCCCCCGTGGCTGTGGCTGCCATACCCCCTGCTGTGCTCTTCCTTATAAAGCCCTGCTTGTACCTCCCACCCTGGGTCCAGGTGGCCCCAGGGGGCAACCCCATCCACTGCTCTGTCCACACCCTTACTTTCTGGGGTTTCAGGCTCCCTCTCATGGCTGCTTTTCCCCTCAGGTTCCCCTCCTCCCGAGACACCCTCCCCCCACAGGCCACCTCATTTCCACAGCTCTGTGCAGCTGGCGTCCATTGTACCCATGACTATTGGAGACCGATTAATCCTTGGATTTGCCAAGAAAAGCAGGCAGTGAGGGCTAAAGAAAGAGACAATAGAAACATAATTTCATAACGTACGGGGGCTGGGAGGTCAGTGACTCAGAGTGGCTGAAGACAGAGACACTCTGAGCTCGCTGTTATTTATTAGGTGCACACAATGCCTGGAGGGGCAGATCTGATGATGGAAAGGACTCGGGGGGTGGCCATAATCTTATGCTGGAGAAGGACATAAAGACAGCAAAACATCCATACAATAGTAGGTGAGCTTCCCCCAGTGACACCTCACTTTTTAAAAATTTTGTTATTTTTTGCATTTGAGACAAGGTTTTGCTTTGTAGTTCAGGCTGGTCCTGAACTCACTATGTAATCCAGGCTACCCTTGAACTCAGCAATCCTCTTGCTTCTGCCTCCCGAGTGCTGGGATTATAGGGGTGAGTCACCATTCCTGGCACTGTGGTATGTGGTTACCAGGGATCGAACTCAGGACCTTGCACTTGCCAGGCAGACCCTAGAATCACTGAGCTAAATCCACGGCCTGATCTTTCTTTTTTTTTTTTTTTAATACTATTCAGTTCTTGAAGGACCAGGATGTCTTCAGCTGATGTATTCTTGCTCTAGAGTGTCACAGCATCATAGGACCAGCTAGGCCTCAGCTGTGACCGGAAGTACATGGAGTTGTTTTTATAAGCCATAGCCGGCTGGCAGGCAAGAAGATGAGGCTTCAGACAGCCCTAATCATAATTAAATCATAAGTGCTTTCCCCCCAAATTACGTCGAATGGCTCTTGACATATGACCATGATCTTGCCCTGCCATCTTATCGACTCCCCAATACTTTGGCTTGACCTGTCCACACCTTCTCTGCCCTCTGGCCAAACTTCGTGTTTCTGTCTCACTCATAGCTGATGCTGAATCTCTGCTCCCTGTGTCACTGGGCAAAGATGGGCCATGAGCGCGTCTGCCTCTGCCTCTCAGCTGCTCCACACCCAGAACGCCCCTAATCTCCCCTGAAACTTCCCACTCTGGCTCCCATCTCAAAGTACAGCCCCTGACCAGCAGCATCCCCAGGAAACTCACTGGAAGACACGTTCTTGGGTTCCTTCCAGACCGGTATTCTGAGAGGCCCTGTAGCCCTTCCAGGAATGCAGATGTACATGCAATTGCATTGTTTTGGTTTCTATTGTGAACTGAATGTAGGGCCCCTGAGATCAGGGACCTGATTCTTTTATTTTAGAAAAAAAAAATTTTTTTTAAGATAAGGACTCACTTTAGTTCAGGCTGGCCCTGAGCTCATTATGTAACCCAGGTGAGCCTCAAACTAACAGCCATCCTCCTGCCTCTGCCTCCGAAATTGTGGCGTGTGGTTCCTGGGGATCAAACTCAGGACCTTGCTCTTACTTGGCAGGTGCCGGAACCACTGCGCTAAATCTCCAGCCCCCACATTTGGCTTTCAACCATGTAGCCTTGAAGGCACAGAGTGCTTTGTACAGAGCTACAAGGCAGCCCCGAGGATATAGGCCCTCAATGAGCATTTCAGCCCTGCGGCCAGCATGACCAGGGGTGGGCTCATCAAGGCCGATTTCCGTGGGGTGATGGAGATGACAGAGGCCCAGATGGAGCTGGGAAGCAGCAGCTGCAGGGCAGGCTCAGGGTTGGAAATCTATGGAGGGGGGCATCCTATCCTCAAAGTTCTGAGTGAGTTAGACCCAGCCTCCGTGTCCTGTGGCAGCCTTGGGGGTTCTGGGTTGTGCTGCCCACTTATGGTGGGTTCCTGGTCTTTTGTGTTGGGTACCTCCATGTAACTTTCATGGTGCTCTCTGTGGTCATGGTGGGCACTTTTACTGTGTCTTCGATGGCTCCTTCCTGCATGACAAAGAAGCCTCTGACCTCTCCTGGAAGGACCAGCGTCCCATCCAGCTACTCCCTCATAGTCTGCATCCCTCTGGACCTACAGTTCTGGGAGGGACAGTCCCAGTTAGCTTGTGTGCAACTAGTGGGCTGTGACAGGCCTTTCCCAGCCAAGACCTGGTCCATTTAGAAAACTGAGCCACATAGGTGGATGGGGGTGCCGCTTGCGGCAGATCTGGGTAGGGTGCTGGGGAGTTATGCCCCACAGTGCCAGCACCACGACCTCCTTAAGTCACCCTCGGAGACACCAACTGGCTTGCAGTGAGCAGCAACCTTGTGCCCTGGCAGAAGGCAGCATCCCTTTGCTCACTGGTTACAGAAAACCACATAGGATTATTATGTGTTCTCTGAGCAGGTAGTTCCGGCCTGGCTCAATCAGGCACCCGATTTTACCAGCCCTGCCTCGGTTTTTCTGAGACACTTCCTACCAAAGTGGCTGCACATCCAGATAACTCTCCTTCCACCCATCTAGCAGCGAATCAGGTTTTGGCTCAGCATGAAAGAGGCCTGCATGTGGCCCCAGCCTGAAGGTCACAGTGTTTCAGTGGCACTGATTGGCTGCTTCCTGATCAGCCCTGAAGCCAGAGGAAGAGAATTTCTCCAGTTGGCTCCAGCAAAACCTGGGCTCTGCCCCTGGGGAGATCGTCTGCTAGGCTGACGTTGAGATGAGGCTAGATGAGGTTAGAAGTAGCAGTGGGTACCGGCTGGTGCCCAGGGGACAAATGTCCACTTGCCCTGCCTTTGCCTGGCTACTTGTGACTGTGTCAAGAGCACGATGCTGTCCTCGGAACAGTTTGATGGAGGTCCACAGGGCGAAGTGCAGGAGGTCTGTGGGCCCAGTTTTGTTTATTTCCTGTTGCTGCTATAACAAATTGCCAGGACCAGCTTCTCACGCTTCAGTTCTGCAGGGCAGAGATCCAACACGGTTCTCAGCAGGTCGACAGCAATGTGTCAGCGGGGCTGAGCAGATGGCAGCACCTCCGCTTCCCAATGGTTACAGGACTAACGCCCGCATCTGTGCTCCTTCTTCACCTTTTAAGGGCTCAGATTCTTCCACAGGCCATACCTGGACAGTTCAGAACAGTCTCTCCCACTTTCAGGTCTGTGACATGAGTCACATCTACAAAGTCTCTTCTGCCACACAGCAGGATGTATTTACAGAACCCCATGATAAGGCTGTGGATCTCTCTAGGGGGCTGTTTGTGACTCAGTCTACGTACACACAGAGGTCCAAAGTGTCCATAGCTACCACTGTGGACTCGAATACTTTCCATTGCATTCTTTCCTATTCTATCCTTTAATGCGAGGGCTGCCCCCACTTGGCTGTATAATGTGGGGGATGAAATCAAGGACCCCCAAAGTCAGCTTGCCTTAGTTAGAATCCCAGCGCCACCCATTTCCTCTGTGAGCTCTGTGTTCAGTGTCCCTTTCAACACAAAAACAAAAACCAGCATAATAGTATGTGCTTTGTGGACTTGTGAGAATCGCCGAGCCCAGCCCACTCTGATCCAGCAGGCAGCCAAGATGAGGCCCACGCCACTTTCCCACCCCTTTAGTGTGAATGTGACAAGTTCATAGCTGCTATGGCACAGGAGAGAAGGGTGTAGCTTAATAGCGTGTGACAGGGAAGGTCACACAGGGTCTGACCTTGCCCTGCGGGAGGCTGGGACACAGCTGCGACCGAGAAAGGTCCAAACTGCACTGGAGTAGGCCACGCTGTCCTCAGACCGTGACAACACAGGGCTGTGCTGGGAAGTCTGGCAGGTGCCTGGGGATCAAAGAGGGAAGTGGGGGTGGGGTCTGGGGGGCAGAGGAGGCATCAGCCCAGCCTGGGAAGTCAGAAAAAGCTTCCAGAGACCCAGACATTGGAACAGAAGCCTGAGCAACACATCAAAGTCAATGGGAAAAATGGAGAGGAGAAGAAGGAAAAGGAGAGGAGGAATGTGGAGACAATGTCTTTGGACGCCCAGAGGCTTCAGAACATCGAGGCGGAGAACCGGGCAGCTTAGAGAGAGATGGAGCCCGAGGGTCGCTGAGTGACAGGCAGGGGGTGAGAACTGTGCCCTGCAGCCCCTGACTTCTCCGTCTCAGGGCCAGTGAGTGCTCTTGTGGGCACCTTCCAGGAAGGACAGGAAGCACACTCAGTATCCCTCCAACAAAGCCCCCTGGTTGGTTGGACAGCCGTGGCCCCCCGCAGGTGCGAGCGAGGACGTGGTGCTGGCTGGGCTGGGTTCTGTCCTACTGGAGTCATTTCTCCTCCCCAAGCCATAGACAGCCCCAGGATGAGGGCTTACTTCCCCTTGACATGATCCAGCGAGTGAACACCGGGCAGTGGCCCACAAACGGAGGTCAAAACTGTGGTCAGAACACAAGACTTCCTGCCCTGGTAGTGTCGGCGCTGCAGTAGAAAGAACGAAGTACACAATATGGGTAAGCCTGCTCTGTGGTGTACATTGTAATCCTGTTATCTGGAGGCTGAAGCAGGAGGATTGCAAGTTTGGGCTCAGTCTGGTAATTTAGGAACTGAGTGAGACTCCGTCTTAAAATTGAAAAATATTAAAAAGGATGGGGCCTGGTGCAAAGGCTGTAGGTTCAGTTCTTAGAAACATACACACATCTAACCACAGAGGTTAGACAGTGTGTCAGGAAGCTGTAGCAGGTGGGAGTGGGGTCCTGGGGGTGCTGTGTCGAACACTGGAGTGAGGGCTGGCTGGGCACAAGGAGGCTCCAGGAAGCAAAAACTGAAGGAGGTTCAGGAGTCCTGAAGGTGGAGGGGGGTGTTCCAGGCAGCAGGACCCCAAGAAAAGGTCTCAGGAAAGGTTCAGGGGCCTTCTCTTTCCCCAGAACTCTGGATACCCCAATTAAGATGAACTTGGAGTTTAGTCCCTGGTACTGCAAATAATACTAATACTAATAATAAAAATTTAAAAAATAATTAAAAAAGATGAACTTGGACCTGGAAGACTCCCTTGGCTGACCTGGCTAAGGTCAAGGGGGATGGATCTGGGACCACAGTCAACAGACCCAACATCCCTAAACCCTCATCAGCTATATGGAATACAGCCAGTCCTCCCTGAGATCCCTGGTTTAGGCCCCTTTCCCAGTTTGGCTCCCCCACTTTTTCCCAGAGTGACAGATGCCAGTGGCAGTGACCAGCGGCTCGAGGTGTCAACTGTTGGCATCCAGCATTATCCAGCATCATCGGGTGACATCAGGATCCATAGCGGAGCTGCACTTGGCTGACTCACGATTTCCACCTGGTTTGAGCAAAAGACTCCTCCGCTGATTGACCACGCCTGGCTCTGTCAATCCCTTGAAGGTGCAGGTGGGAGGCCCCACAGCCATCACTGTGTTACCGTGCCAGGCGTCAGGCCTTCACAAGCCCAAGTCAGATCTCACTAGACTCCTGACCCAAATCGTGCATGGACCCCTGTTGCCATTGGAATCGAACTCTGGAGACCCTCGGGCTGCCCCTGCCCCTGCCCCTCCCTGCCCTCACTCCTGCAGCTTGCTCACTCTAGCCACGCTGGCCTCTTTGTGGCTCCTGGAACACGGCAGACTCGTTCGGAGCAGGGGCCTCTGCCTTTGCCGTTGGCGCTGCGTGGAGAGCTTTCTTCTCGTATCTGGTTGACCTTTTCTCCTTCAGGACCTCTGCGGAGTGGTCTCTCTGCCCGCTGTGCTCGAAGCAGCGCACAGGGCACAGCTGCTCTTTGTCCCTCAGTCTGAATTATCTTCATTAGTGGTTCGTTGCCAGCGTCCCCTTCTAGAACAAGATTGGCATCCTTTTGTTCGGAAGGATCCAATAACTAACGCGTAGTTTAGGTTTTCCAGGCGCTTTCTGCAGTAACAGCTCAATTCTCCTATTGTCACTGAAACACTGAGACAATAGGTAGGCAGATGAGCTGTAGTATGTGACACTGTTATTTATGGACACCAAAATTTGAATTTTGTATAATTTTCACGCTTCACAAACTATTATTCTTCTTTTGATTTTTTCCTCCATCCATTTAAACGTGGAAGAGCTATTCTTAGATTGCAGGCAGTACTAAGACAATATAGCAGGCCAGATTTGGTTCCAGGGAACTAGCTAGTTCCAGGGAACTTAGTCTCTGTTTCCGAATATCTTCTCAGTGAGGTCAGGGGTTTCTGACTGTCCCCAGTTCCTAGAACATTCCTGACACATTCCATGCACACTGTGCTCATTTAAGACTGAAGAAATCAATGCTCATTATTGAGCATTGATATCAATGCACAATATCATTATTGTGGTCCTCCTGCCTCAGCCTCCTGAGTGCTGGGACATTTGTGGGGGGTGGTAGAGGAGTATGAATCCAGGGTCCTTGTATTGAGCCACACCCCATCACTGTTTCACTTTTTATTCTGAGACACGGGCTCACTAAGTTATCTCCACTGGACTAGAATTTGTGATCTTCCTGCCTCAGTCTCCTGGAGTGCTAGGATTCCAGGTTTGAGTCACTACACTTGGCTACATTCGGTTATCGACGCATTTCATCAAGGCATGCCATGGGCTGGGGTCTAGGGAGACCGTCAGGAAGAGGACGATCTTGGGCCAGTGAGTTGACATCTGTGCAGTGAATGATTCGTGTCCCCCAGGACTGGCCTGTCCTGCACACAGCCCTGTGGGCCCTGAGGCCTCTCCTGTCCCACCTCTCCCCTGACACCTGCCAGGCATCTGGGCACTGGCACGTGGTCACCTGTGATGGGAGGACTGCTGAGTCTCCAGGCATCTATGTGTCTATCCTTGCCAAGGCTTCTGGCTGTGCCAGCTCCTTGCTCTGCTTCTAGGTGGAGCTGGGGAAGGAGGACAGGTCCAGCAGCTCCTGGTGTCACCAGGGAGGTGTCTGTCCTGAGGGGACTCGAGCCTACCTGTGGAGGGACAGCCCAGGCACAACTCAGATAAGCACGGCATTTTTAGGGACATGTAGATTCCAGGAATCCCAGTCTCTCAGACAAAGCTACAGCCCTACAGGAAAATTTGACTTTCTAATATTTTCACATTATTGGATTTTTGAGATAGAGTCTCACTATGAGTTCAGGCTGGTCTTGAACTTACTATGTAGTCCAGGCTGACCTTGAACTTGTGATCCTCCTGCCTCAGCCTCCTGAGTGCTGGGATTAGGCATGCACCACTACAGCTGGTATACTTTTATGTTTTAACTTCTACTTTCTGATCATATACCTGTGGCAATGAACTACTGGTCAACTTGGCATGCCCAGCTGAATTGAGTCGGCCTGGTTCTGGGCACAGCAAACCCACCTGAGGATTGTTGCCATCCAATGGCATAACAGGAGACCTGGAGCTGTTGATTTTCCTGGAGAAGCTTACCAGAGCTGGTTGTCCAGATACAACCTAGGCTTGGAGTTGGACCTGAGGTCCTCACTGTCACTAGGAATGGCTGTTCTCCTAAAGGGAGCTCCGATCTTGAAGGTCACTTCCTGGCTCTCAGGGCAGATCTCTCTGCCCAGTGGCACAAATCCTTCACTCCGTAGGCCCATTCTCTTAAGCGATTAACAGGTCTATGTACAGAGCTAAGCACGGATCTGACCCAAAGTTTTGGAGTAATAAAAGAGACACTTACAACATGAGGGCTGAGCTTCACATCCTTTTTGGTTTCCCATGAGCACCTGCAGCCCGCCCTGTGTCCCTGTGATAACAACCGTCCTAGTGGTCTAACCAAGGATATTTCTTCTGGGTCATGTGCTGGGAGAGAGGCTGGCTTGACTTCCTAGGATCTACCCGCAAGTTTTGCAAGGATGGATTCTGAAGGACATCCTGAGAAAGGAGGGATGAATGCTGAGCAGGAAGAAGCAAAGGACGCTCACTATTCCAGCTCTCGCTGCTCCTTCATTTAAATGCATGTGCACGTCCTTGGCCACCTACTTTTTGTGGAGTGACATTGAACCAGGTGAAGACGGAAGATGACCCAGCTTTGTAGGGCCTTCTTTCATCTGCTCGTTTTGTGAATGGCAAGATGGCGGCCCTCTCCGCAGACTCCAAGGGGCAGCCACGTCTCCAAAGGGAGTGGCCTCTTCTTTGCGGTAAGGTTGGGCTTTGGGCTGAGGCTCGGCACTGAGCTCACCTCATACTCTCAGATTCTGCAGCAAATCAAGAGCAGCCCCAGTGAGGCTGTCGGGTACCATATCACCTCGGAAAGAAAGAGCAGGGCACGTGGCACGGCCAGCCCAGGCTGTAAGGAGCATGGGCAGGGAGTGTTGTTCAGGAGGAAGTGTGGACCCTCGCGGGACCCGCACGGCCCCTGCCCCGCCCCCAGCTCCACCCTGCTCCATAAGGTGCCAGTTGTGTCAGTGGTCTGTGTCTCACAGGGGCAGTGACCGAATCCCGTGCCTGCGCCTGGTCCTGCAGGCGTATTGCGCAGTCTGCCAGGATGCAGACGCCACCGCTGGGCGCTGGAGATGTCCTGTGGTAGGAGCTCATCTGCATGTTTCAGATGGCTGTGCCAACTGTGCACAGGCCGCTGCTTCTGTCTTCCTGGGCTGCCTGAACGCCCAGCCGCTTCCCACACTCAGAGCCTGGCGCCCCAGGTGCCCCCAGACTCTTCCCAAGCAGAGGGGTGGGACCCTGCTTTCTGCTGATTGCTGTGTATTTTCAGTGCCCCCTCTAGGCTGCCTTGGTGACTTCCTATGCTTCTTGCCTTCTTGTCAAGTGACCGGATGTCCTTTTCCACCCTCAGAAGCCCCGATCCCAGGAGTGTTCCTTTCTAATTCCCGGAGAGTCTAGGAAGCACTAACCCCGATCACACACGCACAGGGACTGGGTCTACGTGCTCCCTGCTTTCTCCTTCTCAGAAACTCCCTGTGAGTGGCAGGTGCCATTATTCTCCCTGTCGCAGGGCTGGGAAAGCTGAGCCTGACGGAGCTGAAGCCACAGTTAACACAGAGCCTAGAGGAGAACCTGATTTTCTCCAGGGATGGAAGGAACTTTTGTCATAGCCTTATCCTTCCTCTCTCCCTTCTCTCCTTCCTTCCTTCATTCTTCTCTTTAATTCTCTCTCTTTTTTTTTTAGTTTTTTGAGACAGGGTCTCGCTTTGTAGTTCAGGCTGGTCCTGAATTCAGCCTCAAACTCAGCAATCCTCCTGCCTCTGCCTCCTGAGGGCTGGGATCACAGGCGTGAGTCACCATACCCAGCATGGTGGGGTGTGGTACTGATTGCTGGTGGGCGTGAGTCACCACGCTCAGCATTGTTGCATGTGGTTACTGACCTTGTACTAGCCAGGCAGATGGGGAACCACTGAGCTAAATCCCCAGCCCCTCTTATTTAATTTTTTTTGTTTTGTTTTGTGTTTATTTATTTATTTGCTTTTTTGAGACAGGGTCTCGCTTTGTTGTTCAGGCTGGCCCTGAGCTCAACCTCCAACTCACATCACAGCAATCCTCCTGCCTCTGCCTCCCGAGTGCTGGGATTACAGGTGCGAGCCATCACGCCTGGCAGTGTGGTATGTGGTACGAGTTGCTGCTGGGCATGAGTCTCCACGCCCAGTTGCGCTTGCAAGACAAGTGCTAGAACCACTGAGCCAAATCCCCTTCCCCTTTTGGTGTTTTTTTTTTTTTTTTTTTTGAGACAGGGTCTCGCTTTGTAGTTCAGGCTGGCCCTGAGCTCACCTCAAACTCATGTAATAGCAATCCTCCTGCCTCTGCCTCCCAAGTGCTGGGATTATAGGTGTGAGCCACCATGCCGAGTGTTGTGGGATGTGCTTCTGATTGTTGGTGGGCGTGAGTCTCCACATGTGGTATTGTTGTATGTAGTTACTGGGGATCAAACTGGGCCCTTGCATTTGCAATGCAGGCACCGGAACCACTGAGCTAAATCCCCTGCCCAGCATTATTGATTTTTAAAAAATTAGCTACTATTTATTGATTGTCTACTAAGTGATTAGTCCAGCTAAACAATTTGATGATATAACAGCAACCATAGAAATAACAATAATCGTAACAGCTAATGTTATTTAGTATTAATGCAAACAAAGGTTTGTACTAAGTGAGCTGTTCTTAGTGTTATTTTAATGACTAAGATTTGAGTCCTAAGGATGATGTGTCGATTCTAATACCACTGCTGTGATTACTACTGATTAAAATGTGTGGGCCGCTTCATTTATATCCACGCCTGGGCTAAACATTCTAGTCATAGTAATAATATATCTTGGGGATATTAAAAGAATAATGCTGATAATAACAGCTGGTTAACTGGGCATTTGTTATGTTCCAGGGTGAACCATTAATTGATATGTAGCAGTGTGAATATATTTTGATCGTTTTCTGTGTGTATAACCCTATCACATCCCAAGAGCTAGGTAATGGTTTCCAGTTTTCATTACATCTTAGTGCTGGGCTGTAAGGCTGTAAGCCATACTAGGGCTGGCTTCCCGTGGGCCAGCCGGGTGCTAAGTGCTCTGATATGATCACACACGCCCTTAAACAGCCTTCCTGTTCTGAGGAGGAAAGCAAGGCCACAGGCCACAGACAGCCCTCAAGGGACGGAGGTCCGACTCCAAAACTATGCACTTAACCACTTGGCTGGGCCTTCTGCTGAGGGAAAAGCCATTTCCCAAATTTGCTGCCCCTGGGTAAGGTGGTCTAAGGGCCTGGTCCTTTCCGTGTTGCCTCTGCGCCACTACCTTCGTCCTACCCCCACGTCCTACCACAGTCTGCCTGGGGCAGCAGGGAATGCAGATCCGGCTTCTCTCCCTAGGCTGGGGACCAGTGCACCTGCCGCTGCACTTGTGACAGACCCAGCCCTTGCTTGTCAAAGCCCCCCTTGACTCCGTTGCATTTGGAGTGAAACTTGTCTGTCATCTTCACCTTCATTGCCCTCCCCCATTTTCTTTCCCTCAAAGTGTTCACCAATATCTTAAATCTTTTCTAGCAACTTTTTCTTTGTGTATTGTCTGTCTTCCTCTTGCCAGACTGTAAGTTTTCCAACAGTGGGGACTTAATTTTGTTGAAAAACTGACAACAATCCTTGGGAGAAAGATAACCAACCAATACCTACGTAAGCAGGCATGTTCCAAAGTCAGCGTTTGTCCTGGGGACAAACAGGGCAAGGATAGAGGTGGGAGGGCAGTGAGGTGTCACATGTGAGGCAGGGGCCAGCAGGGCAGCAGGGAGCAAAGATCAGGAGCAGATGAGGGCGGTCACTTAGGCCGGGAGGACGGAGAATCGGGCTAAGCTCTGGAGGTAGCTGCAGGACCTGCTGTGCAAGAGAACAGAGGAGGCCACGTCGTGGGCAGATGAGTGGGTGCCAGGAGGCCAGCACGGGGAGGTGACGAAGGCACAATTCATGGGACTGCAGGACGGGGTGCAGGTGGGCTGGGCACCTGGATACTCAGGATGACCTCAGTGGCTCACAGAACACACGTCACCCTCTGAGGGTGACAGCTTGTCCCTGGGCCCAGCTCCTCTGTGCCCCCCAGTGGATGCACCCTGATGCCAGGCCTTCCATGGCTTTCTGGGTACCCTGATGGGTTCTACAGGGCCTGCAGCCAGACGGGTGCATGTGGAGAGCTGTGCCACGAACTCTGGTGCCAGGAGCTCCCTGGAGCCTATGGGTGCCATGCTGGGGAGCTAATGTGGAAACACCCATGTCACAGGCTCCTGTGCATCCCTGGAGACGCCTGGTGGCCTGAGGTGAGAGTGTGCTCCCAGCCTGATCTCACCACTTGGCTCAATACCACCCTAGGAGTCTTCCAGGTCAAGGCCACCCGAGCTGAGCCCCTGCCTCCCTGTGGACTAACAGTGCCTTTAAGACATCACCCGCTTCAAACCCTCAAATGACAATGGTTGATGGTGGTGATGGCGGCTGGATTGGTAAGGACAGACTGCAGTGACCAGTTCTCCTACACATGGCCCCAGCTGATCGAGGGCTGTTGCGCTTTTCTACACATTCCACAGTAGTCTCAGGACATAGTTCAAGTCCACATCTGCTCTGTGATGCCACCTGGCCCCGTGTGCCCTCTGATCTCCAGTCCTTCCCTTTGCACAACACCCATATTGTTTGTGCTCTTAGCTCTTGAACACAACAGTCCTGACCAGTGTGGCAGGGTGGGTGGTGGGCTGGGCAGTGAGGACACCGGTGGGCATTGTGAGGACTCGAGGTGCCTCTGCCAGGTGTATTGGTTCATTAAATCCTCACATGGCCTGCTGTGAGAGGGGCTGTTACTACGGTGGACTTGTTCCCAAGGGCTGGCTGTGAGTCACACTGTTCAATTGCCTTCAGAGTTTCTCTCCTACATAATTTAGGCCATATTCCTCTAGGAAGATCTCAGTTTCCTTAGAGGGATACTGGCCTGGGATTTCTCAATTAACTCCACATGGGAAAAAAAATGTTATAATGTTCCTTCTTGAACTCTTTAAGGATTAAATCTGTGTCTCAGACCATCTGGAGGCACAAGCAGCCAGAATTCGGGTTGTAGCTCAAGACTTTGGTCATAAGTAAAAATCTAAAAATGTTGGTCATAATCCAGTTTGCTCATAGGTCAGGCCAGCCATAATTCAAGGGTCCACTGTATTTCTACTTTACAAGTGAGGAGAGGACACGGGTCCAGAGAGGCCCAGTAACTTGTGTGAGGTCACCCAGAGACAGCCCAAACCGTGATACTGCGGCTGGGTCCTTGCTGCACTGGGAGACGACCTGGGTCCTCAGCTCCCTCACTGGGGTCCCTGCTGCACTGGGAGACGACCTGGGTCCTCAGCTCCCTCACTCGGGTCCCTGCTGCACTGGGAGACGACCTGGGTCCTCAGCTCCCTCACTCGGGTCCCTGCTGCACTGGGAGACGACCTGGGTCCTCAGCTCCCTCACTCGGGTCCCTGCTGCACTGGGAGACGACCTGGGTCCTCAGCTCCCTCACTTGGGTCCCTGCTGCACTGGGAGACGACCTGAGTCCTCAGCTCCCTCATGCACTCCATTGTGCCCTCCACCTTTCTCTGTCAGGACTCTGAGCGTGGGCAGCGCCCAAGGCCTCAGGCAGCTTCCAGCTGCTCTTTAAAGACCCAGAGGCCACAGGCCAGTGGGTCTTGGCTTCAGAAGGGTGGGACGGAGCAGGGGAGGGGACCTAGGAGCGCATCCTATCTCCGGGAGTCGGCACTTCTTGTGTTCTCCTGGGGGGTTCACGGCCTTGTTGTAACTCCAGTCCCATTACTTGGTATGGTGTGATGTCAAGCAGACACTTAACATCTCTGGACCTCAGTTTCCTTATTTGTAAAGGAAGGGGGATGATGAAAGTCCTCCTAGGCTTGTTATATGGTAAGATGGCATCTAATAGCCAAACTTCTGATAATTGCTCAATTATAAAGAGCTCTGTTCACCAATGAAAGGATAATAATCTTTCAGTTTCTAACTAACATGGCTTTTTCTTCAGTGAATTCAAGGAGAATATATTAAGAATTATACAGATAATGCCTAGGAGAACATAAGTAGAGTCTGCTTATACTGAATGAGTAAGTAATGTAATTTCAGACCCATCACCACCTTCGTCAACATCCTCATCACCAACGTGGTCACCACAACTATTACCACCAACGTTGGTATTGCCAGTCGTTACCCTATCACCGCCATCGTGTCTTCACCACCATCACCTCCGCCATTACCACCCCCACCATTGCATCATTACCATCACGTCTCCGACACAGCCACCACTGTCACCATTACCAGGCCCCCAACCATTGCGGCTGCTCCTTGGGGCTTAGGTAGCACCCGCCAGGGAGGCCTTCTGGCCCGGGGACACTGTGAGCAGTTCTACACTAGGAGCCTCCAGTCTCACTGTGCACTACCCCCTGGTCTCCCTTATCACCAGGGCCAGCTGCTCTCCCCTGACACCCTCCAGGCATCCGGGCACTGGCATATTGTCACCTGTGACAGGAGGACTGCTGAGTCCCCAGGCATCTGTGTGTCTGTCCTCGCCAAGTCTTCTGGCTTGCTCCTTCTAGGTGGAGCTGGAGAAGGAGGACATGTCCAGCAGCCCCTGGCTGTCACCCAGGAGGTGTCTGTCCAGGTTAATAGGAGGCAGGCATATCTACAGAGATCGAGTGGTTGAGGATAGCTCATCAACATCTACAGACTTTTTTTTTTTTTTTTTTTTGTAATTCAGGCTGGCCCTGAGCTCAGCTTTGATCTCACGGCAATCCTCCCACCTCTGTCTCCCAAGCGCTGGGATTACAGACAGGAGCCACCATGCTGGGCACTGTGGTATGTGGTACTGATGCTGGTGGGTATTGTTGTATGTGGTTCCTGGGGATGGAACCCGGGCCCTTGCACTTGCAAGGCAGGCACCAGAACCATTGAGCTAA
>PVIR01006596.1:20746-65327 GCA_004026965.1 Petromus typicus
ACAATCCTCCTGCCTCTGCCTCCCGAGTGCTGGGATTACAGGCGTGAGCCACCACGCCCGGCACTGTGGTATGTGGTACTGGTTGCTGCTGGGTGTGGGTCTCCACACCCAGTATTGTTATGTGGTTACTGGGGAATCAAACCCGGGCCCTTGCGCTTGCAAGACAGGCGCCGGAACCACTGAGCTAACTCCCCGGCCCCTAGAGACTCTTGAAGTGATTTAAACTAAAAGAAATGCTTTGGCTCCAACCAAGTGAAAATCACATGATAACAGTGGGATCCTGGGTCTACAAAAGTTTTCTATACATCAGTTTGGTTGCTAATTGTAAGTTAATGGAAAACCTCATTCAAATTGAATCAAGCAAGTCAAATTTGAAGATTACTTATTACCCAACTGAGTATTCGTGGGGTGGAGGGTCAGGCATGGCTTGATTAAAGGACTAACTGGGTTTCTCAGCGTTTCCCTTGGTCTGTGATGTTATTAGCTTAGTCCTCAGGCTGTGTTTTCATTTTTTTGTTTTTGTTTTCTGGGGACAAATGGCAGCCGAGTTACTATGCCTTAAATGTGTCAAAATTCAAATCTTGGGGCCTGGGGACTTAGCTCAGTGGTTCCCAAGTTCGATCCCCATAACCACATACCACTATGCCAGGTGTGGTGGCTCACACCTGCAATCCCAGCACTCGGGAGGCAGAGGCAGGAAGATTGCTGTGAGTTCCAGACTAGCCTGGGCTACATAGTGAGTTCAGGGCCAGTCTGAACTACAAATTGAGACACGTCTAAAAAAAAAATTCCTCCCCTCCCTTTCCCTTCTTTTTCAGTACTAGAACAGAACCCAGAACCTTGGGGATTCAAGAAAAGTACTCCACCTCTGTATTACATCCCCAGCCCTTTCAAAAATTTTATTTTGTGGGCCGAGGATGTAGCTCAGTAGTGCCTCTTCCTGCCTGGAAAGTTCAAGTTACTGAGTTCAATCACTGGTTCCGAAGAGGGAAGAATTATTTTCTGACAGTCTCTCCAGCCTAGACTGGCCTTGAATTTTGATCCTCTGCCTCATTCTCCACAACAGCTGGGATTACCAGTATGCACCACCACCACCACCCACCCTCATTTTAAACAAAATTTAATTACCTCATTTTCATTGGCCAGCGCTGAGCCAATCCTCAGGCCTACAGCTTGTTTTAAGCCTACTAGATCCTATTCTCACAAGCCATAGTTGGGACTGATCCCCGAGCAGCCCTCTTAGCTGCTCCTGGCTGGCAGAGGGGGTAAAATGGGAGCTTCCTCCAGTGTGATCATTTTCTCCAAACCAGTATTTCTTGTTCAGTCTTCAAACAACTGTAAGTGGCTAAAAACCTTCCTCCGAGACCTGCAGCAGCTCTTGTCCAGGATCCACAGGGTGGGTATGTTTTTCACGCCTGGGGGCCTCCCTACAAGAGTCTCTTTGTTGGCCACGGGGAAAACACACAGCCACACCCCTCCACTCCACCCCCTTCCAGGAAGGGAACCAGCTTTCAGAATTAGTCATGTTGTCCGAGTCCCTGAATCCAAAGGCAGGCCCTTGAGGGGCAGCTGTTATTATCCCACAAGGGGAAACTGAGGCTCAGAAATGAGGCAGGGTGCTTGAGGTCATGCACACAATGAGACTGGTGGACGCTGGACTTGAAACCAGGTTATGTGGCTCTGCATTCCTTCCTCCTCTATTTGCAAGCCTGAGAGGGGGTACCCAACTTGGGCCTGCCTGAAGGAGGGTGGGGTGCGTGAGTCATTGTTTTGGGGGCCTGGTATGGTTTTAATTCTTTTTCACTTTTTTCTCTTGGTATTGGAGATTGAACCCAGGGCCTTCACACTGTGAGCTACATCCTTATCCCTTGTATTTATTATTTGGAGACTGAGTCTCCCTAGGCCACTAAATTGCTCAGGGTGAGCTCAAACTTATCACCTTCCTGCCTCAGCCTCCCAGAGTGCTTCGATTATAGGTGTGCACCATGTTATGTGGACACCTACAGTGTGCCAGACCCTGTGCTCAGAGGTCACTGGTTGCCTGGATTTCGGTGGAGCCCGGATGAGACTTAGTTGGTCGCAGGCTCCCTCTGGCTGCGTGTGGGAACCTTTGCCTTGATGTCCCAGTGGGAGGGCAGGCAGGGAGTGGGCAGTGAAGAGGGAGAAGGGGATGGTTCTGGAACATTCTCTGGAGTTAGTCCTGCCCTCTCCGGGAACTCTGCTGTCTGTTCTCAGGGTCTCAGTTAGATGGGGTCTGGGGACCTTTGGTGACTCCCCACCACCATCACGGCCGGACGTCTCTGGATGGAGTCCGTTGTGACAGAGCCCCGGGGCCACTGTGTCCTCCACCGGGAGCATGACAGTCCAGTGGCTGGCACTGTGATGGAGAAGAGCGAGTTGGTCACAGTTGGGACCTGGCCCGGGCACATTTGGTGGTGGGAGCTGGTCTTTGGGTGCAGACCTTCTGTGCATGTGGAGGCACAGAGCAGGGGACATTTGGCCAAGGGCGCCAGCCAGGCTCACAACTGCAGATGTGTCCTCCTGCCTCTGCAGCCAGGTGGGGTCCTGCCAGCCTTCGCCCTCAGAGGGGTCTTCTCCTCCTCCCGCCTCAGCTTCTTTTTCTGATACTGAGGACTGAACCCAGAGCCTCTGCACAGAGCCATGGCCACAGCCCCTTTTCATACATTTTTGAGACAAGGCCTTGAAAGTCACTACAATCCTCCTGCCTCAGCCTCCTGGTGGGTGGCAGCACAAGCACGCACCACCATACTCAGCTTTGGAAATCTTTTCCTTTCCCAGCTTACTTGCCCAGGTCTGAGAGCCTGCGAGCCTCCATGAGGAGTCCAGAGGGGTCACGTTATCCAAAACCAAGAAGGGGCAGAGCTGGGCACTGAGGGGCAGAGGCCTGCCAAGGGCAGAAGACATCGCTACAGGGCAAACACCACATAGGCTTTTACCTGAAAAAGAGAATCTCTCTGTCCTGGTCATCTACTGTGCAGGTAGCATAAATATGTAATTTCTTACCTTCACTTCAATTCTGCTGAACTTTCTGGTTACCTGATTCTAAATTTACTTTTCCTTTCCCTTCTGATGTTGCTTTTTGTCTTGTGGTTCGTTATTTTGTATGAACATTTTTTGCATTTGCAATTGATCCCCCCCCCAGTCTTCGCTGGAATTATTTTAATCACAGAAAAGTTAAATAAACAGTGCAAGGAACCTGGATACACTTCATAAGGATGTATCAGTTCTTAATATTCACCTCATTTGATCTCTCCCTATGTCTGTCTCTGTCTCCCCCACTCCATATATACAAAATACATATTTCCCCCTGAGTCTCTGGTATTTCTGGCATCTTTCCCAGCTCTAATTTACCTCCTCCCAGTCACAACTGGGCACGTGGGTCAGTTAGACCAGGGCTCTCCAGAGAAGCAACAAACAACTCCCGGGCTGACACAGCCTGCTATTCAGCAGTGTGCTTTCCACTGCTGTAGCAGAATGCTCAAGACGGACGAAATTACAGTGAACAGAAAGGACGCCTGGATCTGGAGCCACCGGCATCCGGGAGGCCCTTCTGTCTGAGCCATGGAGTCTGAAGGGCTGAATTTGCTTCCAGAGAGACACTCCCCGGCGAAGAGCGGCCTACTCTGGTGCTGCTGTGTGAATTCATCCTCGGGACTCATCCCCTCCCCCAGGCCTCACTCCCCCACACTGCTGCACGGGGAACTGAGTGTCCAGCCCATGCGCTCCGGGACACACTGGAGCCCAGCAGCAACCGTTATCTTCTAGCAGTTTTCTCAGAGAGGTAGTCTATGCCCCTCCTGGTTCCTGGTAACTCCTGCTCACACCTTGGGCCCTACACACCAGCCCAAACCTACTTGGACAATTAACTGGTCTAGGCTGTTCAGCAAGTCCGGTCCTTCACAGCCCCTGCCCCGGTAGGAGCTTTGAGATCCTGTTTCAAAACAAAAACAAAACAAAACCACAACAACAACAAAAAAACTGAGCCCACCTTTAGTATTGTAAATTCTCTATAAATATTCAGATTTCTGACATCTGTTGAGAATACAGCAGCCATTGCCTACAACCATGTTGAAATGTCCTTTAATGGTTTTAATTATAATTTGTTAAATAATTTTCAGGATCTAAAATTCAGAGAAGGGCAGAGCATGGCAGTGCTTATCTGTAATTTCAGCCCTTGAGAGGCTGAGGCGGGAGGACTGCAAGATCAAACTGTCAGGATGACAGAGGCCCTGTCTCAAAAACAGTAATTAAAATACAATTCAAAAGGTACAGAAAAGTGTGTGATATTGAATCTCACTTCTACTCTGTCTTCCAGCCTCCTAAGACCCCTCCCCAAAAACAGCCATGGTGCAAACTCCAAAGGTGCTTAGTTGCTGCTGCACCGATGGGCTCCCCATAGTCTGCTTCGCCACATTCTCCATTCTTGCCTGGCAGCCCACAGACCGGTAAGCATGAAGGGTAAAACGCTTGCCTCCGCGCCACGCCCTTGCCTCCTGTTCTCTAGTGCCTGCAGTTCCGGGTCTGTCCAGAAGAGGGAGACGCCACCTCACTCCCGAGACCACCGAAGGGTCTTCCGCTGGGGACCTTCAAGGTGGATGGATCAGAGGAAGAAATGTCGTAGGTCCAGTCACAAAGACCTTCTTAGCTGGCCTGGAATCCACAAACCACCCCTTCCCATCTCCCCAGGTTCTCTGCTTCTTCCCCCGTGCTTCCTGCTTGGAGCGCCACCCTAATCCCCCTTCTCTCCTGGGTAGGGCCTAGCCCCTCCTTAATGGGGGTGGCGGGAAATCTTGTCCCAGTCTTTGCCTGGAGCTGAGAAGTGGCCAGAGGGAGCTGATAAAGAAAGTGTGTAGCTGGGTGAGCTTTGCTCCCGCCCCTTCCCCCCGACAAGAAGTGGGGTCCTTCTTGCCCCCAGCAGACCCGTCCCTGGCAGCGGTGACCCCAGAACTTCTCTCTTGGTCCTGCTCTGCCTGCTCCCTGGCCTGGGGCCTGCGGCTCTTCTCCCCACCCCCACGAGGCTGTTGGCGGTCGCCTGGAGTCCAGCTGGTGGCCGGGGCAGAACTACCCCTTCGCTGGCCTTGCCCCTCCCTGTGACCCCAATCCTCCGCCAGCCACTCAATGCGGCCTTGTTCTCCTCCCAGCCCCCAGACAAAGGTGCCTGTGTCTCAGGAGGCAGAATGGGGGGGAGAGGGCACCCCCAGCAGGGGCCATGTGGGGGCCTTTTCAGACCCCAGCGGAAGGAATGCTGCAAGGAGGGGACAGGCCAGGGCGCCAGCCTAGCACAGTGCGGGGCACCTCTGCTAGCGCCAGAGGCCACCCCCAGGCCACCTGGCCCAGCGGTGGGAGGAGTGTGGAGAGGGGACTCTGGCCTGCCTCGGGGAGCAGTTCTGGAGTCTCCCCAAGGCAAGGCGGAGTGCAGCCTGGTCTAAAGGCCCACAGCTCCCCCTCCTCCAACCCCTAGTGTTCTTACATGTCTTCCTCAGGCCCTTAACTGGTCAACAGAGAGACAGGGACTTTACTTCCTGCCACCCTGCCAAAAGCAGAATGCACAGACCAAACCTGAGAAGTAAGTTTCTTACATGGATATGTCACCTTCCGCTACGGCACTGCTGGACAGAAGTCTGCCACTAAA
This sequence comes from Petromus typicus, assembly GCA_004026965.1. Lineage (NCBI taxonomy): Eukaryota > Metazoa > Chordata > Mammalia > Rodentia > Petromuridae > Petromus > Petromus typicus. Next base: position 26,400 of record PVIR01006596.1, read on the forward strand.
GACCCAGCACCTGCCCCCATCAAGGTCTCTTTCAAAGCTCAGGAGTTTAGAGAAAGTCGCTCCCTCCTTGGAAGGTCCGAGTTCTAGCTTGTCCTGCTCTGCCTGCTTCACCTGAGGCTGCTGTGGGCCTGGAGCCCCGGGAGCTCCCCGCAGCAGTGCCTGGGGGAAGCTGTGCCTTTAAGAGAGGAATGTGGTGGAGGAGCCCCCGGGCCTGGAGACTGGCTGGTCCTCTACCTGCCCAGGTTTGCCCAGGGCGTGGCAGCTTCGGATAAAGGCCCGGGCTTGGCAGCTGCTTCTGCTCTCTCCCAGAACCTCCTCCGCCACTCAGCCACTCAGCCGGGAGCCACAGGTGAGCGGCTGGGGTCCCTCCCTGCAAGTCCCCCGGCTCTGCCCCAGGCTCCTGCCTCTCTCCTGGCTGCCCCTGCTCCAGAGGAGCTCTTGAGCTGTTAGGATCTCCCCTCCTAAATCCTTTCTGGACACAGGCCATTGGAGTAGGTCCCCTCCCCACTCTCGGGGGACCCTTCCCACCTTTTTCTGAGGGCCTTGGACAGCTGGGGTGAGGGTTGGATCCATTCAGAGGAGGCCTTGGACATCTGGAATGGGGGTGTCTGGTAGACAGGTGTTTGAGTGGAACAGAAGCAAATGGACTAGGGGTGCTGTAGGACGGGGTGTCTAAATAGATAGGGTGTTTAGGTGCACTGGGTGGTTGGGGATGACTGAATGGATTGGGGGTGTCTAGGTGTTGGGGGTATGTGAGGCCTGGACACTGCTAGGAAAGGGAGATGGTTCCTGGAGAAGCTGTAAAATGGGGAGCTGATTAGGAGGTTTGGGGGCACAGTGGGGCAGTGAGAGAAGGTGTATGGAGAGCTAGGATGTAGGTGGTAGAAGAATTTACCAAGGCAAGAAGAAAAGGAAAGATGAAGTTTATTCAGGTCAGAGGACACAGTGGAGAGAAACAGCAGGCCAATTTCCAAGAATGGAAATATGGGTGAGATCGGGGTTTTTGTAAGGGTTTGAGGACATGGGACAGAGCCTTGGTAGCAAATGGGATTATCTGAAAAAATGTTTTTTTCTGGATCAACTAGCACTTTTGTAGGTCTCCCAGGAGTGCCAGGTCTAAAACTGTGTGTTTCAAGTTGCTATTTGACAAGACAGTTTCCTTTCTCACAGAAAGCTTTTTATTTCAGTTTCAAAGAAGGAGGCCTGTGCCGCTGACTTTCAGAGGAGCTGGGCAGGGCTCAGAGGGAGGACAGGCTGAGTCTGACCTCAGAGGCCTGTTTTCATCTTGGGCAGTTTCGGTCAATGTCCCTGTCTGGCCTCGGGACTGCGGGAGTCTCTGGGGGAGGCCGTGACGCCGGCATCCTGCTGTAGGGCTTCAACTCTGTTGCCAGTGGGTAGTCACTGCAAGGGTCCTTCTGTGAACTCCAGAAAATGAGGTTCTTCTCCTTCTTCTCTCCTCAGTCAGGGATGGGGGAGTCTGGCTTGGCCACCTAGACACACCAGGTTTGGCCCTGCAGGAACTCCGTATGCCCAGGACCCGGTCTGTGCACTGAGAAGGCCCGAGGATTTGGGGGGAACTTTTGCTGTCAAGAGGAGACAGCAGAAGCAGATGGCTGAACTGGTCTTTGGGCCAGAGTTGGGCTCTGTGGTGGGGAAGGAGCAGAGGTGGTTTGGACGGAGCCTAACAGCTGCTTCCTCTCCGAGGCTGCTCCCCATTGCAGCCCTGAAGCAGGCAGAGGCCTCTGCAGAAAATGGCCTGGGGCAGGACAGCCAGAGAGTTCTGACACCTAGAGTGACAGTCCACAGGTGTCAAGCTGGATCAGCTGGCAGTTTCGGATGGGATAGCAATGTGGGGTAATGACAGTGCCAGCTTCATCAGGCAGAACCAGGGAGTCAGGGTTAGGAGCTGAGAACAGGCCTGCCGAGCACTCCTTGGCGAGCACTGGCTTCCTGGTTCACTGTGCAGGTACGTGCTGCCCACCTGTGGGCTGGCCACCACCCCTCCAGCTGTCCCCGAACCTCCCTGGGGCCCCAGGGGCCCCGGCGATGTTCTCTGAAGCTTCGAGTCCTCTTCTGGCAAAGGAGCCACTCAAATTAAAGCTATGGGCCCAGGGTGGTAACTCAATGGAGTTATGGGGAAGCCGGGAGGAATCTGAGGTCAGGGACGGTCACAGGAGGTGCAGGAGTCTGCCAGCTCACAAGATACACCCAGACCATGTGCCACAGTGGCCGGCAGTGCCAACCCCTCTCTGAGCATATAGGGTTTTGCCATTGGTGAAATGTGGGCAGGAAGCTGGGCACAGTGGCACAGGTCTATAATTGTAGCACTTTGGGAGGCTGAGGCAGGAGAATCACAAGTTTGGGTCTAGGCTGGACAATGTAGTGACTTAGTGAGATTTTTATGTCAGAGCAGAAAAATAAAAAGGACTGGAGATGCAGCTCAGTGCGAAGATTCTGGGCCCAAGTCCCAGAAGGAAGGAAGGACAGAAGGAGAAAGAAAATAAGAAAGAAGAAAGAAAGAGAAGGAAATGAGGACTGGATAGATGGCCTCAGGAGTTGCTGGGAGTTGAATGAGTGAAACACAGCAAGGTGACCGGGCAGTGTCCTGGGCAGGGGACCTGGAGTGTTAGCTTTTGCTGTCGAGGTTGACCGTGTGCCTGCAGCAGTTGGTCAGGGGAGACACAGGGACCAGGCCCTTTCTGCAGGCACCCAGCCAGGTGGAGGACAGCAGGGCTGCCAGCCTGGGACCTGGGAGAGAAGGTGTTGGGTGGTGGTAGGCCAACACCTTCACATCCCACGTGGACCTATGCTCTGTGGTATGGGGGGGGGGGCAGGAGCCACAGGCACAAGGCCAGGCCTGGGGCAGGGCTGTGGGCTAGGGCAGAGGTGAGCCCAGAGTCTGAGGGGGATATAGGCTTGGGTTGGACCTGGGGTCCCACTTCGGGTTGGGGCTGGGGGCAGAGCCTGGCTTGGACTAGAGCTGCCAAGGTCCTGTGTAGGGGTTGAGTGGCAGGGACAGGCAGGACAGAGGATGGAGCTGAAACTGTGCCAAGACCCTCACCTTCAGTCCCTGCCCCAGCCTGGCATTAGCTCCTCCCACCCCTTGTCTGGGCAAAACCAGGCAGGCTCCAAGCTGTCTACACAGACACTCCCCAGAATGCAGGCCTCTCGCCACCTGGCTCCCAACACCCTACTTCCTGAAACACCCTGAGGCCCTGACAGGCAAGTTGGGAGCAGCCACTGGGGAGATGGGCATGGTTGGAATCCTGTTTCTTAGCCAAGCAATCCTGGCACCAGTTTTCACCCATTGGAGCCTCAGTTTCCTCATCTATGAGAGCAGATCACCCCTCTTGGCTGCCTGAGCTGATCATTTTTTTTTTTTTTTTGAGACAGGGTCTCACTTTGTAGCTTCAGTTCAGGCTGGCCCTGTGCTCAGCCTAAAACTCACATCACAGCAATCCTCCTGCCTCGGCCTCCTGAGTGCTGGGATTATAGGCATAAGCCACCACACCCAGCACTGTGGAATATGGTACTGGTTGCTGCTGGGTGTGAGTCTCCACGCCCAGTATATGTGGTTTCCGGGGGATCGAACCTGGGTCCTTGCGCTTGCAAGACAGGCGCCGGAACCACTGAGCTAAATCCCCAGCCCCTGAGCTGATCACTTATTACCCAGCTGCCCTCCTCAGGCCGAGTCCTCACCTGGCTCCCAAGTGACTTCCTTCTTACTTCCCTGCCACTGTACTGCATGGACCTGTGCTCTATGGGTATGGAGCAAGGGGGAGGGGCAGGAGCCACGGGCACAAGGCCTGGCACCCTGGTGGCCCTGCTAAGGTTGGCCCTTCCTTCCTCCTCTAGTGCAGCACTGATATGCAAGAAGTGGCTGTGAGCCTGCTGGTCCTTCTGGCTGGTAAGTATCAACCCCCAAATGCCTTTGCCCCGGGCCCCCAGATGCATGGTACTGAGTTGGAAGACCCCACATTTGCTATTAGCCAGGGGACACCATCTCATCCAAGGTAGAGTGTCATATTCACATGTCAAAGGACTCCCCAAGGACAGGGCCTTGCTAGCAGTGGCTCACACAGCTGGAAAGTTCTCTGTTCTCTTGTGAATCTGAGGGTGCAGAGGAGAGAGGGTTCAGCCCCGGATTGCTCTGACACTGCTGAGCCTCCTGTTGATGTGAGACACTTTGTGTCTCAGTTTCCCCTCTGTAAACCCCGGAGGAATAACCACATCTACCCACAGAGTCCTTCCAGGAATGAAACAAATCAACATTTGAAAAGCACATAGAACGGTCCCTTGGCCAGAGTCAGCACCTGTATTGGTACTGTGAACATAATTAGAAGTTATTAATCTCCCTCATACAGCACACAGGCCTGGAGCCGAGGCAGCACAGAGCATTTTTTTTTTTTTTTTTGAGACAGGGTCTTGCTTTGTAGTTCAGGCTGGTCCTGTACTCAGCCTTGAGTTCAGCAATCCTCCTGCCTCTGCCTCCTGAGTGCAGGGATTACAGGTGTGAGCCACCATGGCTGGAATAGTTGTATGTGGTTATTGGGGATTGACCCTGGGGCCCTTGCACTTGCAAGGCAGGTGCTGGAACCACTGAGCTAAATCCCTGGCCAGCACAGAGTGTTTAACTGGAGCGGGACCCTTGCCCTTCATTCTCATTGCCTGTCTTCCTGTATGTTGTCCATCTGGGCATCGGTGTGTAGTTGCATTTTTAATAAAGTGCATCCAAATTGACGGCAGGGTTGGGTGGGGTATGTGTGGGGTGGAGTCGGGGAGGTGGATTCAGTACAGCTGGCCTGGGGCAAACAGCCCTGGGAACAGAAGCCATCTGGCATCTTCATGAGGAAAGTCCTGTTTCTGCAGAGGCCTGGATTAGCCGTGTGTCAACAACCAAATGCCGGGCAGAATCACTCAGAACAGAACCTATTTCGGGTGGGAAACACGGGCGAGGCTCAAAGGCGTGGGGCTGGGTGGCGAGGCCTTGTCTCCACCATGGTGAGGGCTGGACCCCTGTGCCTTCGGGAGGCGGTGACTGTCCTCAGGGTGCCCAGCCAGGACCCCGAGGTTCATGGGCCCTGCTCAAGGGCTCTGCTGCGGCCAGCCTCACCTGTCCCCCCTTCCCGTTTGTCCTTCCTCTAGGCCTGCCTGCCCTGGATGCCAATGACCCTGAAGGTGAGTGGGAGGTGTCCCTCTCAGCCCCCCCAACCCTCCTGGGGCCCCTGCAGTAGGCTGATGTCTTACGTCCATGTGCTTTTTATCTCTTTACAGATATAAACAGTCCTTTCTACTATGGTAAGTGCTTGTCCTTTACCTCCTCTCTACCCCACGCCCTGCTTTGTACTAACAGTGGTACATGGGACTGGCTGAGGGTCTGATGTGGGGCAGGATGGGAAGGGGCTAAGATTAGGGCACTGAACCAGGGGAAGGTGGCTCAGAAGGGCAAAAGATGATGGTCTGGCCCAGGTGAGGACTCAATGCCAGCAAGGCTGTTAGACACATACCAGAAGTGAGGAATGTCCACCGAAAGCTGTTAGGTTCAACCAATTTCCCGGAAAAGGACTGACATTGAGTGTGGGGCAACTTCCTGGGGGAGCAAATCCAACCCAAGTTATCATTCTGCCTCCAGATTCCATAGAGCTGCTTCTTCCAGCCCACTCCTCCTCCTCCACCTCCTCTCCTGCTCTTTACTCCTACTCCAGCCCCACTGCCTCCTGCTGATCAGACAGTGGACAGCTGCAGCCCCAGGGCCTTTGCACTTGCTGAGCCCGGTGCTTGGAACACTTTCACACCCACATCCACCTCCTGCAGATATCTGATCCCCGTGGCTCCTCAGAGAGCCCTTCCCCGATCCCTCTCGCTAAACAGCTGCCTTCTGACTTCTATGCCTTATCCTTCTCATTTTCCTTCATCTCACTCATCTCCACCTGACCCAACAAGATGTGTGTCCCCAGCCAGGCTGGCGTGTGGGTTTGCTCTCTTCCTACCCCGTCTCAGAGCCCAGAACACTGTACAACCTCAGGATGCATCCGAGGAGAGCTAGGCTGGCCTTCAGGTCCCTCTGCTTTTCTCCCAGACTGGCACAGGCTCCGGGTCGGCGGGCTCATTTGTGCTGCAGTTCTGTGTGCCCTGGGATTCATTGTTCTCCTGAGTGAGTGCAGGAGCGGGCAGGGGAGGGGGCTGGTAGGGCTGTGCCCCCTTCCTCCTTCCTCCTACCACTTCCTTTCCCCCGACAGGTGGGAAATGTAAATGCAAGTTCAGCCAGAAGCCCAGGTGAGTTGCCCTGGCACACTTGCCTTCCGCACACTTTGGAGTGTGGAGGAAGAGCTAAGTGTTACAGAGAGGAGAGGCCCTTGGGCTCCACCGCTGAGATTTCTCAGGTTTATTTTCCATAGCTAACGATCCACAGGGGAGCCCAAATCCTGAAATGCCGGACATAGTTCCTCAGCACTTGGAAAGACAGCCAGCTGGCTAGGAGGTCTCAGCACGGTGGGGGGGGGGGGGATAGGCTGACCAGGCGGTCGTGGTGCTCACCCCTCCCTGTCTCCTCAGCCACCGTGCAGCAGACGCCCCCCGACTCATCACCCCAGGTAAGACAGGCAGCTGGCTGCCGAGGGCAGCCCTGGGACTTAGGTGTGTGTGTGGGGGGTGCATGCGTGCACTGGGGGGAGGGGACTGTCCCCTCGAAAGCTGACCCTGTCACCTCTCCCAGGCTCCGCTCACAACTGCTGAGGATCAATTGGCTGGAAGAGCACCTGTGTCCTGGCCCCGAGATGGCATCTTCCTTCTCTTCACAGATGCTTTCCCAGGGCTGCATCTTACCTCCCAGGGAAGGGAAGTGGTCAGTGTTTCATATAAAATTATCTTGGCTCTGGTCAAGGCAGCCGCAAGTCTCCTTGTGCGCCAGTTGGATTGGGAAGTGGAGACAGGAGATGGGCACCCACTGGAGATGGCACAGATGCTAGGAGCTAATTCTCTGGTTGGGAAAAGGCCAAGGCCTCTTGGATTGGTGGAGCTCACAGGGCCAGCTCCCTGCCCTCAAACAGGTAGCCTCATGTGCAACTGAGGAAATTTCTAGCAGCACATGGGGAACACTTTTTTGAGTGACAGCCCTAACCAGATGGGCCCCTGGGGCACCCAGGTGGCCATTTGACCCTGTTACCCCAGAAAAACAAGGATATAGGCTCAGCCTACCATTTGTGATAGTCTGCGATAGTAAAACTTCTAGGGCCCTCTCACTCACTGCTGAGGCTCCACTGTTCTATGAGACCGTCAGAGTACCCAGATGTCCCTGCGAGACCATCTCATCACTCCACATGACAACCATATTAATACACAGTGGCCACACAGTGCCAGTTCTCAGTGAAGCCTCAAATTCCCTTGAGACTCCCCAAAAGCCAATAAGGCATCCGAAATGTCCCCACAAGCCACCCCCACAAAATTTCCCAAACATCCGAAAATATATTCTGTAATCCCCTTAAGACATGGCCTCAAAAAACAGATCCATAGTAAACCTGTGACTCTTCCCTAATCATTCCCCAGCCCTCCAAGATCCCACGAGCGCCCCACCCACCCCGAGTCCTTAGAGACCCCTCGGTGGCTCATCCAGGGGGCTAAACACCTGCCTGGGACTCCTGTCCAAACACCATCCCATGCCTTTCACGGAATCCCCTACCCAAGGATCCCACAGCAACCAGCGGGGACACAACGCATTTATTGAGCTCATTCACTTTGTATCTTTGGCCCTGAAGTCCTTTGGGGAGGACACTTCTCAATTCCCGCCTTTTCCTCACCTGCCACCCACGCCAACGCATGCTTAAGAGCGAGGAAACGCTGAAATCGCTTCTTCGGGCCGGATTTGCACTTGCGCAAAAGCTACAGAGGAATTATTGAAACCTGCGCAGCAACTGTGACGTCATGGAGACGAGTGTCTCTCCATGAATAGACTGGCTTGACTGAGTTTGGAGGGAGGTGTATGCTCTTATCTGAGTTTTCTCAGGGAGCAGGTAGCTGGGAAAGCGGCTAGCGGATGACTCCATCATCACCAGAGCTCTGCACATTCCCCTCATCTCGATTTCTGTATTCCGCTCTCCGCGGCGCCCCAGCCTGAGCTCCTCAGTCACTTGGGATGCCACTCTGAAGGTCCGCTCAGAAGGTCCAGCAGCTGCCACCTTCCACCTACCCGGGTCAGCCTAGGCTAAAGCCTGGACCTGTGGCTGGTGAGGAGGGCCTGGGTCAGCATCTCACAGGACTGGCTGGGCCAGGCAGTCAGCTAAGAGGGCACCTAGACGCCCGCGGCTCTCCATGCCTGCCACCAGCCACACCCAAATCCTGTCCAGTTTTAGGCACTGAGGTCCAGCTCGCGATGCTGGTAGATCTGTGTGGGGCCCTTGAAGCAAGCTGCAAACAGGAAGCGTCTGCCGGCTAAGGCAATGTGGGCAAAGGCTCGGGGGGCCACCAAGGCTGGGGGGCCCAGGTCCTGCAGCGGCTCTAGGAGCCCCTTGTCTGTTTCAAGGAGAAAGACCTGGCTGAAGGCAAAGTCGCTCCCCAGGATGGCCAGCTGGTCCCTGGCGATGAGCAGCGGCTGGAAGACGTGGGCGCCTCGTGAGGGAAGTTTCTGCAGTAGGCGGAACATGGACCCGTCCCAGCGCATGACCTGTCCAACAGGGCAGCCGGTTAGGACCAGGGTCCCAGAGGCCAAGCCCCCTGTCATCCTCAGGGCTTGAGAGAGCCTGGAACAGCTTAGAAACAGGACTGCCGGTCCTCAGAACCCTGCAGCTTTTTAGACTCCATACATATCCCCACCCACCGGCTGGGGGTGTAGCTCAGTGCTAGAGCACTTGCCTAGCATGTTCAAGGTCTTGGGTTCAATCTCTAGGACCCTCCAAAAATAAAAAGTAAATGTCACGACTCAGCTGTTGAGGCTATATATCAGAGCTGTCCTTGAGCTTCCTCTTCCCCACACTGTACAACGAGGAGTCAGCATCAGGGTCTGTTGGTTTATCTGTGACAGTTACACGTTTCTCCTGCTCCCTCTGGTCACACCTTGGCCCATCCTTCACCCTCTGCAGCACCTCTTTCTATCCCTGTTCTCTTGTATTTCCCACCGGAGACTAATCACCTCTAGAATCCTCGTTAGCTGATCTCAGTCGGGAAAGAGTGCTGGGGGTGGGGGTGGCACAGGATGGGCAAGGCTTAGTAGCAGTGTCAGCCCTGGAGCCTGGCATTGGGGTGGGCAGGAGCGAGGCTGTGGCTAAACATCCTGGAGTGTGTCTGTTACTGAGCTGGGGTGTGTATGGCGTTGGAATCAGTCTTGGGAGCAGTGTCAGTATCAGGAGATAAGGAACGGTGGAGAGCCAGCTAGCTTGGAGGGGGCCACAACCTTGGAGTCAGTGTTGGAAGAGTCAGAATTCAGAGGTCAGAGGTTAGAGGTGAGTAGGTGGCTGTACTGGAAATCCTGTCTGCCCGCCCACCTGGCCGGGCCCAGCCTCACCATGGAGTCCCCAATATATCGTGTCAGGCACAGGAACACATCCTCGCCAGCCTGGAAGTGGCGTGTGGCATAGACGTCCTCAGCCTCAGGGATGTCCGTGCGCCTCTCAAAGCGGCCACCAACCCAGTGGAAGAGCACCGGGCGCTGGGAGGCAGAGGCCAGCAGCAGGTGGGGGCGGCCATCCAGCTCTAGGACCTCAGCATCTGTGTCCCGGTGCCAGGCGTGCAGGCTCTGGCGGGGGTAGAAGCCAGGCCCATCGCGGCAAAGCAGTGTCGTGCGGCCTGCCTTGGAGGCATCGGCCACCACGAAGCAGGGCTGGTCGTCCAGCCACAGAGTCTCGGCATCGTTGGGCCGCAGCAGCTGCCGTGGGGCCAGGGCCTGCAGTGGGGCCAGGCGCAGGTCGGGGCTGGGCCTTGCCCACAGCTGTGAGCCTCCCCACAGGCGGGCGGCCAGCATGAAGAGGCGCGGGCCCAGCACTAGCGGCTTGCAGGACACCACCGAGGGCGCTGTGGGCAGTGGGAGCTGGTCAGGCCTGCGGCCAGGCTGGGGACAAACAGGAAGGGAGTGCAAGGGACTCACCTGACATCTCTTCCTCAGGCCGGAAGTGCTGCAGGCCGTAGTCCCAGGCGAGGACCAGGCAGCGGCCTGCGAAGGGCTGAGCCAGGACGATGTGGGGCTCCCCCTGGTAGGAGAAGGGCTCCACACCCAGTGCTGACTCCCGGATGGTCTGGAACCATGAGAGTTCTAGAGGCGGCAGGGGAGAGTCAGACAGGCCAGGAGAACCCAAAGATCCTCACGGAGCCTCAGTTTACCTATCTCTGCAATGAAGGCCATTCATGCTGTTCAACTTGTAGGGATACATAGGAAAAAAATCATTAAACCTATAGATACATTAACTCACAATGTGAGTTGCATTTTCTAAGCTGTTTGGTATCTTTACATAATCCCTCAGAAATAGCATGTTTACTTTTTATTTTTGTCAGTGGTGGTGTTCAGAAACCCAGTGGAAAAGCGCCGGGCGCTGGGAGGCCAGAGGCCTGTGCCCTGAATTGTATCCCTAGCTCCTCTTATTTTTTATTTTGAGACAAGACCTCGCTAACTTGCTATTTTCTCAGGCTGGCTGTGAACTTAGGATCCTCCTCCCCTCCTTCCCAGATATGTAAGAATACAGGTAATCATTCATTTAACTCGATGGCATTCCTGTGAGGATATTCTGTTACAATCTCTACTTCACAGATGAGAAGCCAGCTGTCTAGCAAAATCCATCTTATTGTCCATGGCACAAGAGAAGCGGGCCACCAGGCAGCTCAGTCTGAAGCCACAGAACCTTGGCATTTCTACCAACCCCCCTCCCGGAAGTTAGGCGTGGTCACATCAAGACCGAGTTCCTACTGGATAAGAGCGTTAGTGTAACTTGCTTGTGTGGAACAGCTTGTCCTGGACTTGTCCTCCTCCTTTCCCTGCCTTCACACAAGCTGATATACAGATATGTCACAGCCTGGCTTCCACTAGGAAAACAAGGACATTGCACAGGAGCTGTCCCTCCCACCTGGACAGCTCATCTTGGCCCCATCTGTCTTTCCTAACTCATGGCATTTTGAGTCTTTTTGTTAGAACAGCTTAGCGTCCATGGAAACTGGCTTTCACAGTCCAGCGTAGTGAGGCCCCTGCCACATCTGACCTCAGGGTGTCTCTCTCTTCTCTCAGTCACCCCAGCACATCTGCTTTCTTTTGATAATCAAACAGGACAAGCTCCAGACCGCCTCAGGGCCTCGCGTGCTGGTCCCTCCCTACGGAGTATCCTTCTCTGTCTCTTCCCCTGGCTAACTATAGGCCTAATGTGCCCTCTTCAGGGAAGCCATGACTGACCCCCCATAACAGATTAACATCTGCTCATTCCCTGGATCCATCACCACATGTAGAGTGCACTTCCTTGGGCTGCGTTTTATTTAGTGCCTACCACCCCAAGCTCCCAGGAGGTCACGGGTGCAGCCATCACCTCTTGTAGGGCTGGGCAGCCAGGACCTCAGTGAATGGTCGTTGACTGTTATTTTATTCACAGCATCTGAGTCAAGACCTTCAGGACCACGCCTGGAGAAAGCCCTTCCTGGTCCCTGCTCTGCTCCTAGTTCCTATGGCTTCCTTTCCCCTGGGGCGATCCCCACTCTCTGCACCTCCCCGGTGCTGGTGCCGGCTTTGACCTTTCTGGGCAGTTGCTGTCTGGGGCCTGCTTTTCTGCGGACCACGGACTCTGTGAGGGCTGTGCTCACCACTGCTGCTCTCTCTGCACTGCCCTGAGCCTAAAAAGGTACCAAGATGCATTTGTAGAAAAGCAAAAGGGAGATAAAATCAGTGAAGCAACATGGCACATGGAGATCCCAGAACAATGCCGGGTACATGGGAGTTGATACCAGTGAGAGTGAACGTTCAAGGGCCTCCTGTCCTAGGCTGTGTCATATGCTGTGCAGACATGGATACATCTTTCAGTCCTCAAAGCTGTTTATAACCCCCATTTTACAGATGAGGAAACTGAGGCTCTGTTGGTACTGCTAGGTGCGCTCAGGGTCTCCCAACCAGGAAGTGACGGGGCCAGGGTAAGGTCAAGGCTGCAGCCCTGGCAGCCTCTGCCTCTGCCCTCCTGCCTTTCTCTGTGACCCTTGCTGTCCCTCCCGATCCCCTGGGAAAGCCCCCACCTATTCCTCTGCACTTGAACATCTTGGGGTCCAAGTGTCGGAGCTGCATGTGGGTCAGCGTGGCAGGGCCCGCACAGTCCCCAGTCCCCACGCTGGCGTTCACGGTGGGCATCCACTGCAGCAGCCAGAGGACACGGCAGTCACACTGGAACGGGTTTCCACGGAGGTCCCTGGGGCGAGAGACCAGGGAGGGGCGACAACCTGGCTCCCACCCTCAGGGGCCAGGTGCCCGGCCCCTCCACAGGCAGGGGTCTGGGACAGCACCCCACCGAAACAGGAAAAATAGGGGAGAACCTTCACAGACATGCTCCTGGGCCAACTCAAGGTGGACCCAGAGGACCCCAGCGTCCCCACCCCCACACTCCCAGCCCCTGGAGCCTCACACGTGCGTCAGAGTCTCCAGGCCTCGGAACAGGAACCTGGGGAGGGCCTCCAGGTGGTTATTGGCCAGGCTTCTGGCAGTCAGAGAGAAGGAAAGGTCAGCAGCGGCCGGGAGACTGTGTCCTTGGGGGTGCGAGGGGGCGTCTGCTGTGGGGGCGGGGCACAGGAGCACGCACAGGTGTGTGAGCGAGCGAAGCCCTCTGAGAGCGTTCTTAGAGATGGAGCCGATCTTGTTGTCCTCGATGAAGCTGCGGAGGATTGATAGGTGAGGGGGGGACCACGGTGCTGGGGGCTCCCTGAGGTGCCACCCTCCCTTTACCGATCCCTGGGAAAGCCTACTCACCACGGCCCAGCTCAGGAGCCCAGGAGCCAACAACCTGCCCTGTGGTAGCATCACTGTCACCACTGTCACCACCATCAGCACTAGCATCTCACCATTGTCAACCACAGTACCAGTCACTGCCATTGTCCATCATCACCAACATCACCCCCCCCAATGTCAGCACTAATTACCAAACCCATCCCAACAGCATCAAGATGCAGCACCAGTGCGACTTTCATGATGAACACCAAAAGGCTACCACCATCGCCCCAGACTGGCAGTGTCCACACCAACAACATCACTGTTGTTCCTAATGTCCACGTCACCCATGCCCAGCACCACCACGGCCTCTGTTTTCACAAATACCAACACCTTCACCATCATCAACAAACTCACCGATTCCAGGGCCAACATCCTCACGATTACCAGCTCCTACCACACTGACAACTGCCACCGACCTGCTCGAAGACTGCATCACCCAACAGCACCGTAGCCATTGAGCCCACCCTATTTTTCTTCCTCTCTCCCTCCCGCCCTTTACCGTACTGGATATCAAACCCAAGGCCTCTGCAGTGAACTACATCCCCAGACCTTTTAAGAAGTTTTTCTTTAGACCTTGTCCAGATCTCTCTGGAGCCCAGCCTCAACCTCCCCTACTCTGGAGGCCACTGAGACCCCTGCTGCTCCTCCCAGCCCTGTAAGTCACTCACAGGTACTGCAGGTAGGACAGGCCGGCAAACGCATCATCCTCTATTGTGGAGAAGGAGCTGGATGTGAAGAGGCTGGCCAGGGAGCAAGACAGAATTTTCTAGAATGGGGACGCTTACTTGACATTCTGACCCTGTCCCACCCTCTGCCCACATAGGCAAGGGCACACACACTTGTGGGTGTGAGTGTGTGCACCGATACAGATACTTTCACATACATGTGTGTGCATGGTCTTGCACGTGCAAGAACCTGGCCTGGCCATTGCCAGCCTCCATGCACACCCCCTCCCACCCCCAGTGTGAACACTCACGCCCTGCATCTGGGTTTAGCCCAGCCAGGGCCTACTCACAGCAGGTGCAGGGATGGCATCCTCAGAAAGCTGCCAGCCTTCAGCTGGGTGACTCCAGTCCTGACGAGGGAGCTGGGGAAGAGCGTGGGCAAGAGGGGGTGAGGAGAAAACTTCCTCCACCAGTCCAGTCCGCACCTGGAGCCCATGGTCCGAGCCAGGGTGCATTTTGCTACATGCCAGGGCAGCTGCTCTCCTTGTTTGGCACCTTGCACTATTCTAAATTCCAGAAGCCCCCTTTCATGCGTCCTGACATCCTTTGCTGCCTGAGATCCTGATAGGCTCCTGATTCCTTGGGGACCTCCGCATCTCATCCCACCTCTGGGATTCCAGGACTCCTGTCCCCACCTTCAGGTCCACAGAGAGCCTGACACTCACAGTGACAGCAGCGTTGGGGAGAAGATCTCGGGCAGGTCCGGGGAGCCCTCACACAGGGCGCTGTCCTTGGAGCAGGAGCAGCGCAGAGGACATTTTCCCTTTGGGGGTCTCCAGGCCACCCCCAGGCCAGCCCCCGCCAGGAGCAGCAGCTGCAGCAGCAGAGTCCCTGTCCCTGCCATGACCCCTGCCCGGACCTAGGCCCCTCCCCCACGTGCCTCGGACCCAGTTTGGCCTGGCCACTACATCTCCAGGGCCCAGCGCCCCTGCACCCCGCCTCAGAGAGCTCTGCCCGGCTCCCAGCTCTCACAGCCGGCCCTGTTCCCTCTCCCTCTTTGGTGGCTGATTTCCTCTCTCTCTCTGACTTGCTGCCTCTGCCTCTTTCTCCTCTCAATCTTGGTTCCTATTTCTGTCTATCTTTGTTTCTGTCTCTTTAGGTCTCTGTTGGCGTGTGTGTGTGTGTGTGTGTGTGTGTGTGTGTGTGTGTGTGTGTGTGTGTGTCCCTCTGCCTGGTGTCTATTTCTCAGCTCCCTGCCCCCTTTTTCCAGAGCCCAGTACTTTCTCTACCTCCTCCCACGCCCCTTCTCCCTTAAGATTTGGGAAAGGGATGTGCGGGGAGCCCAGGATGTGCCAGGCAGAGAGGGACAAGAGGGAGGAGGGGGTCAAAGGCCACGGGAAGAGCAGCCCTGGGGAAGGGACTGACTGAATGGCTCTTTGGGAGGGGGTGGGGCCACCTAGGGCTCGAGCCTCCCTGGCCACGCCCAGCCAGCCCCCTCCCCAGGCTCCGGAAGGGTGTGGTGGGTGCTGTCACCCAGGACTGGGCCCGCCAGCTCAGGTCCAGCTGCTCCCTCTGGTGGCTAGCCTTGGAAGGACCGCTGCCCTGCCCCAAACACTGGAAATCCCTCCCTTCCCAGGATTTAACCCTTCAAACGCTTACCCCGTTTGGGACAGAGAGAGCCTCAGGAAATACGTAGCCACAGCGCCACAGCGATGCCATCTCTTTCTTCAGCCAGAGTCTGCATCAGACTGTGTCCTCGACGTTCACTTATTTTTTTTTATTTTTTATTTTTTTAGGATTTTTGAGACAGGGTCTTGCTTTGTAGTTTAGGCTGGCCCTGAGCTCAGCCTCAAACTCATCACAGCAATCCTCCTGCCTCTGCCTCCCGAGTGCTGGGATTACAGGCGTGAGCCACCACGCCTGGCACTGTGGTATGTGGTACTGGTTGCTGCTGGGCGTGAGTCTCCACACCCAGTATAGGTATGTGGTTACCGGGGAATCAACCGGGTCCTTGCGCTTGCAAGACAGGCGCCGGAACCATTGAGCTAAATCCCCGGCCCCGACGTTCACTTATTGACTCTCATCTCACCACAACCCTCTGGGCTCCAGACTATTCTCAGCAAGACCCAGCTGGAGGCAGAGTCAGGGTTTGACCCCAGGCAGCTGGCTCTGGGATTTATCCGTGTTATTTCACTTTCTTTCTTTGGAGATCAGCATTCACGAAGAATTGTCTGTTCATTAAATATAAAAAACAGAAAAAGTGATACTTGTCACCCAATGTGACTTAGTAATAATATTCACCGAGTACCTACTCTGTACCTGTCTTTACACAAATCGGCCAAGTGCTCGCGGCAACCCTGTGAGGTGGCGGTATTACTCTGCCACTTCATAGATGGGAATGTGGAGGCATGGGAGGACAAATAATTAGGCTCGAGGTGCCACTATCATGGAACGGTCTGGGATCAGGAGACTCACCCCAAGACAGAGGAATACGCTTGGCCTTGGGGTGCACACCACAGAATACTTGGGGGTCGAGGCTCAGCACCACCAGCCTGGAGGTAGAGAGCCAGGCTCCAGTCCCGTCTTGTTTGGCCTCAGGTAAGTCATTTGATCTCTCAGGTTCTCAGCTTTCCCACCTGTCTAGTGGGAGCACTCACAGCACTCACTTTCCAATCTGAGGAGAAGAGTCAATGTGATGATTAAAGTAACTCACCCTTTTGGGGCTCAGTGCCCCAAAGTGGTCATAGGTTTGGGGACAATCTGGCTCCAGGTCCCAGTCCCGTACCCAAGCCGTATGTGGTTTGAGCAAGGCTCCTTGGGTCCTCGGTTTCCTCATCGGGAAAGTAGGTGTGGCAAACCTGTTTACAGGGTCTTTGACAGAACAAATCAAGAGCTTGTGGCAGAGCTACCCTTGGAAGGACCACACTTTCTGTTGTACCAGAGACTGAACCCAGGGCCTTCACCCCAAGCTGCATCCCTGGCAATATGTATTTATTTATGTTGAGACAGGGTCTCTCACTAAGTCACTAGGTTGCTCAGGCTGGTCTCAAACTTGAGATTCTCTTGCCTCGGTCTCCTGGAGTGCTGGGATTACAGGCATGTACCCAGCTAGACAGCTAATATTTTTTTCTTAGTCAACTTACTGCTCGACAGGTTTTGTTTTCACAGTTCTCGCTTGTTTAGATACTCGCTTCAATCACCCTCTGAGGTGAATACTATTTTCCTTTTCCTTTCCCTTTTACAAAGATAACAACTGAGTCACAGAGAAGTTAAATTACTGGCAATGTGACATAGCCGCAGAGCCCTAAGCTTTTCTGCTTTGGGACGTTAACGCTCCAGAGTCAGATCCACCAGGAGAGGAAGCAGGGCTGGCCAAGAGCTGGCCAGACGCCTGCCTTGTTTGGTCCTGGTGTCCCCCGTCCGCCCTCCCCAGTGCTGCCTAAACAGCAGAGTTATCATTAACCAGGGACAGCCGGTGACTCTAGGGTGCAGGGCCACTTGGGGCAGAGGCTGAGAGGGCTCAGAGGGACAGGGCTACGGGAGCCTGTGGAAGCGGCCTGGATTCTCTGAGGCCAGGCACTGTGTGTGTATTACACCGTGCCTTGGTGTGAGCCCGTGTAAGTGCTCTTGACTCTGCTGTCCTGCTCACTGGCAGTGTCTGGACAGGGTTAGGACAGCTTCAGCCTTGGGGGGCACTTCCACCCCTTATTGCCAGGGGGACTTCTGAAGAATTACCTCTGCTTGGCTAAACCTCAATATTCCCATCTCTAACATGGATCTGATAAGACAATGTCAAGTTCGGAGACCTCTGAGACTGGCCAGGGGTATATGTATGACCTTCACTATTCCTCCATTTTATAAACCAAAAAACTGAAGAGCCAGGGAGTCCCCATGACTGCCCACAATCATATAGTCGGGGTACAGGGTCCAGTTCTGACCTTAGGTCTCTCTTTCACCATGGCTTGTGGATCTGGCCGGCTTGTGGATCTGGCCTGCCCGTGAGGACACCAGAAATGTTCTCTTTATGGGGCCACCAGAAGCTCAGGGAAAGAAAAGTTCAAGGCTAAACATATCTCCTTGGTTCTGGAGTGTGAGCTCGGCGTGTTAGACTGCTGTGTTTGTGACTGACTGCGTGCCTGCCTGGTGCTGTGTGCCCTGGGGCTGTGTGTGTGTGAGCCCAGCGTGTGTGTGTCTGTGTGTGTGGCTATGTGACAGAGTGGTTGGTTGTAAGATGGACTCCTTGCCCTTGTCTCTGCTTCTCTGTGCGGCCATGGGATGTGGTCTGTGTGAACACAAGTTCTTTGGCCTTCACATCTTTGCTGGCTGTCACTGAATGATTTTATGTGTTCAGTGTGTAATTACATATTTTGGTGGGGCTATTTGCAAACACATCTTCATAAAAATGTGTATCTTTGTTTCTGTTTGTGAGAGCGGACATGTGTGCGGCTATCATTGTCTGTGTAGAGGTCGATCAGCATGAGAGTATACACGTACCCAGATCTGTTTATCTCGGTCTTTTGCATTTGGTATAAGACATGGTGGTTGAGTGTCTGTTTTTAGGTTTCTCTACAGCTGTGTGTGTGTGTGTGTGTGTGTGTGTGTGTGCGCGCGCGTGTGCACGTGCACAAATTCCTGGTGGAATCCCAGTCAGCAGCAGACGGCACACACAAGGACACATACACACTCACACCGCAAACAGTCCTGCCAAAGGTTTCTAAGAACATGGAGGGCAGGGGTGAGCGGGCTCCTAAACACTCAGGCTGGCTGACCTTAGGCCCCAGCCGGGTCCGATGCCCAGGGAGCAGAAGGAAAGTCACTGCCCTGCCCCAGCTCAGCACGTATGCCAAGGTGAGTGTGTGTGTGCATGTGTGTGTGTGTGTCCACACACCCTGCCTGCCGTCCCTCTGTCTGAGCTGAGAGAGTTAACACAGCGGGCCAGGGCGGTCTGGGCTGGGGGCCGCCCCCTGGCCCCCCTCCAGCCTGGGCTCCGATTACAGCTGCTGGTTGGGGAGGGGAAGGGTAGGGTGGGGCCAGGAGGGGAGCCTGCTGGGTGGCGCATCCAGCACTGGGCCAGGGGGTCCAGAGTGTTTAGCCCCCAGGGCACAGCTGGACATTTGGGGGCCTTCATCAGCAGGGGACAGCCTGACTGGGGTGAGCGTCCCCCACCCCTTCCTTCCAGACCTTTACCCTCCTCTGGCCTGGCAGCCTATTTTGGGAGCAGGAGCGGCCAGCCTGTTGCTTCCCAGGCAGGCCTGGCCCAAGGGGGAGGAGAGCGTGGTGACACTGGGGTTTGCAGGCGTGGGAGCCCTCACTGCGGTGTAAGCCTCCTGGCTGTTGAGAGGTTTAGATACATGTAGAGCTGCTCGTCACCATCTGGGGGAAGTGGAGGCCCAGGGAGGTTTATGTGTGCCGGAGACCCCACCTTCTTCCAACTAGCAGTTTGGGGAGAGGGTGTTGTCTGACTCCCAGCCCCACTCAGCGTGCGCTTGTGCATGTGTGTGCACACACATTTGCAAGTGTGTCCCTGGCTCTGGCATCTGTCTTCTTCCTCCCAGGCCCACAAGCGTGGGCCTCACATCACTTGCCTGGTGGTGTCTAGTTATGAAAGATGTCACCCGGAGGCGGGCAGAGGGAGTGTTTTCTCTTTTCTCATGACTCCCAGGAAAGCAGGCTGGGTGGCCGTGTCCTGAGGGGCAGCCTGTGGCTGGGTGGCAGCTGGGCCTCACCCAGCAGGGCTGTGCTTGACCCCCAAGTGGGGGGAGGAAAGCTGTTGCCATGGTGGCCTTAACGAGGCGAATTCCTCCAGGGTGAAGTGGGAGATATTTATACCCAGGGTCAAGCAGACAGCAGGCGGGCATTGGGCATTGAGGGCAGGAAAGCAGCGACTGTCCGACTGTCCGGCCGGATACCGCAGGCCTCTGTAGGGCAGGTGGGGCTGGGGTGTGTCCTGCTGCGTCTCATTTGTCTGTCTCTCCACCTGTGTGAGGGGGCCTCGGGCCGGCCCCAGGGGGTGCTTTTGGGGATGCCGGGTCCTGCTGTGGAGGAGGATACCTATGCAGATGTCTGTGGACTGAGTGTCTCTCCCTAACCTTGCTGTGCCACCTTCTGTGAGTTGCTTCGGTGAACCGGTTCCAGTCTGAGGAGCAGAGGGGCCTGTTTCTCAGGCGACTAAGCTGGGTAACCAACACTGGAGTCCTTAAGTCCCTTGGATGCAGGGGCGCTGGGGAGGGTACACATTTCCTGCCGCTTTGCTGTCCCTCAGGACCATGGCACCCCTCAGTGATGTTTTGGTTGTCTTCCTGGCTCTTCTCCCCCTGGCCAGGGCAGGTGAGTGAAGGGAGGTGTTGAGGGTGGGAGACCGAGTCCAGCACAGAGTGGAAGGCCCCGCCCTAAACGCACTCAGCTGGAGCACCAGGAAATTGGGGTCTCCAGGTCGGGTGCAGTCACAGGCTGGCCTTCAGGGGAGGGGAGAGAGGCCCCAGGTCAGGGAAAGGAGGAAGTGGCAAGAAAGCGGGCTCCCAGACTGAACGATGGAATCACGGAGGGCCTGTAAGAGTTCGGGGAGCAGGGGCAGTGAGACAGCCCCCGCCACAGCCCCGGCTGGGGCCGTACAGAGGGGACAGTAAACCCGCAGAGGGTGGGCAGCCTGCCTGGGGCCCAGACTCCCAAATTCTCAGCCCAGGAAGGTAGAGCCCTGACATGGTTATCTCATGCTCCTTCCGGTCCAAGATTCCAAGAAACATTTCTCCTCGATTTCTCTTCCATTCCAGATGCACCCCAGGAACACGACCCATTCACCTACGGTGAGGGGCGCTGGAGCGAGGGCCGCACTTTGCCTTCCCCTTCGCTGGCTTTATATTTCTGTCGTTCTTCTCTTTTCCCTTACCCTGGTTGCCTCCTGCCCCCTCTCTGCGCCTGTTTCTTCTCTGACCCAATCCCTCGTCCATCCTCAGCGGCCTCCTGCGCTTTCCTCCCTCCCTGCCCACATCCTCCTGTCTATCTTCCTTTCCTCCGTCACTCACCCGAACCCCAACTCACCGCCCTGTCTCTCCCTTCCCTGTCCACTTCTCCCCAAATGGCTGCTGTTCTCTTCTCCCCGCCCTCACCCTCTTCACGGCTTCCCGCAGACTACCAATCCCTGCGGATTGGAGGCCTCACCATAGCCGGGATCCTCTTCATTCTGGGAATCCTCATTATCCTCAGTGAGTGCCCCGCCCCGCCCGCCCGTGCCCCGCCCCAGTCCCCGCCCATTACCCCGCCCCAAAACCTTACAGAGCACGCCCGGTCGACCTAGTTCCTGCCCCCTCCCCGCCCCGCCCACGGGGCTCCACCCACCCTTGGGCGCAAAGCGGTAGGAGCGCAGCGGGGCGCCGCCTAGAGACGGATTCAGCCTATGCTCTTCCTTCCCATCCTCACAGGCAAGAGGTGCCGGTGCAAGTTCAACCAGCAACAGAGGTAAGAGGCCGTCCCGCCGCCCTCGCCAGCCTGCTCCTAGTTCTCGAGGGCCGCGGGGGCGCTAGGTGGAAAGTCCTCCCAACCTGTTCCAGTGAGCGCGTATTTAGCAGTACGTCCTGGGTCTCAGGTCAGGTCCTGGGACTGAGCCATGAATTCACCTCCCGCCCGGGCTGGGCGAGGTCCCAGACCGGTGGGCGCGGTGGGCGCGGGTCCCGACAGCCACACATACTTAACATCGCAAAGTGCGACGACACGGAGAGTGCAGGCAAAGCGCGAGCCGCGGTGCAATGAGATCATCTCGCTTGTGGCCCAGTTTAGCTCGCAGCCTCTTCTCAGCTCCGACTCATCTTCAAATATATATGTAAAGCTCAGGCAAGGTATGAAATCCTTTGCCTTTGAAAACAATGATAAACATCGTTGTACGTAATAGCTGATACGAGCTCGCTGTGTACTGTGAGCCACTGTTTCCTTGTATGTAAGTGTTGCCGTCATCAATCAACCCCACTCTACAGATGAGGAAACTGAGGCACAGGCAGCTAAAGTCACTCAAGATCACCCTGTCACGGGGATGTGAGAGCTAGGGTTCCAACCCTGGCCATCTCCCGGCAGTCTACCGAGGCCCCTTGACCCACCCGCAGTCCCTTCCCCGATGTCCCGGAGGCCCTCACCGTCCCCTGTCCGAAAGCCTCTTGCCTACACCCCAGGGCGCCTGGACGCTTCTTATTTCGGGCGCCCCAGCCTGCTTCTCACCGGCTCTGGGCCTCGGACACGGTGTAGGGAAAGAGGTCCTCAAAGACAATGCGGTTTCCCAGAAGCGTTGCCTTCCCGTTCCCACCCCAAAGTCCCTCTGCCTCTCCCTTCCCAGAACCGGGGAGCCCGACGAAGAGGAAGGAACTTTCCGCAGCTCCATCCGCCGTGAGTTTGGGGAGACTGCGGGTGTTGGGGGCTGAGGGCGGCAGGTTCCTTGAACCCCCTGCCTGGCTTTCCCCCGGCGCAAGGAGGAAGAAGGGGCTCGATCCCAAACTCAGGGCTGACACCCGGACTCCGTGTCCCGCGCAGGTCTGTCCACCCGCAGGCGGTAGAAACACCTGGCGCCTGGAACTCAGCCAGGTCCTGCAGTCGGCGGGGGAGGGGGCGCAAAGCCCGGAGGGGGCGGAGCGCCGGGTGGGAGGGCGGACGGCGGGGCGGCTGCGGGGCCGCCTCGCTCCCCCCGCCCAGGATTCCCGGCGCACCCGCCGCCTTCCGCCCACCCCCTGTGCGCCCGCAGCCGCCGCGCCCGCCCCCCCCCCCCGGCCCCGTCCCAGGACTCCGCGCTCCGGCCAGACTTCCAATAAAACGTGCTTTTCTCCCCTGACCGCGCTTCCTTGATCTCTCGGTCCCCCTGCGCGGAAGCCCGGGAGCCCGCCTGGCCCCGGCAGGGGGCGCCCACCCTTGGGAAAGGGGCGGGGAAGCCGGCAGAGGGCGGGGGCGGGGGCGGCCTGGATGGAGGCGGGCTCTCCGGGCCCCCATTGGCTACAGGCACCCCCAACACCAGGGCTTCCCCCCCAGCGCGTCTCCCCCCACATCAGTCGGTCCTGCTCCCAGCTGCTGCAGCCGCACCTTCGCTGCCTCGGCGTCCAGCAGCCCCCGCTCCTGCTCAGCATGGCGACCCCAACCCAGACCCCTACCAAAGGTGAGCGTGTCACAGGGAAGTGGGCGCCGGGATGGCGGGGGTGCTGTGGACTCTAAGAGCTTGCGAGAGAGTGTGGGGAGAGATCCTAGTCCTGAGAAGGAGGGGAAGGAGGCGAAGGTGCCCCTTCCCCAAGCTCCGGGACTCCGCTCCTACCTCGTCCAGGTGCGGTGCGGGATCTACAATTAGAGTGACAGTCCCTGGAGGAAGGGTGCGCGGATAGGTTGCTATGGAAACCAGGTGGACCGGTCCAGCATAGTTGGGAAGAGACGGGCTTTTGGTTGGAAGCTGAGAGTGGGCAGCCAGAGAGGTAACATTTCAGGACCGGGGTTGGGGAAGGTGAGGGGTCCACATCCCTCTCAGGCCAGCTCTGACGCCTACGAAATCCCCAACAGGAAGGCTCAGAGCGACGGGGCGCAGCTGAGAGGGAAAATGCGGGTGGGGGTCGACTAAGAGTCTGTGAAAGAGTCAAAAGACACCTAGAGACAGGCAGGAGATCCAGAGTCCGTGACACAAAGACCCAGAAGGATAGATCGGAGACTTGGAGAGTGTCAGAGAGAGTGACGGGAAGATGCGGAGAAAAGGAATCAGACCCGGAGAGACACCGGGAGACAGAGGGATCAAAGCGACTACGGAGAGGGAGGGAGGCAGGAACAGAAACGGGGCCGCATGGGGTGGGGCCCGAACCACTGCAGTGAACCTCGGAGATGGGAACGGCCAAGGCGGGACCCTTCTCCTTCTCCCCCTCCTCCTCCGCGGCGCGCAGCCAGCTGTGGATTCCAGCGCCAGAGGTGCACTTGGGGTGCACGCGGGTCGCCTCCACCGCAGCCTGCAGCAGACCACTTACACTGGACGCCCCACTCTCCCTCACTGTGTCCCCAGCTGCCCCCACGGAGGAGCGAGGGACCTAACGCCCCAGTGGGGGAGGGGCAGGACAGGAGTTTCCAGCCCTGAGGGCAGGACCGGGATGCTGAGGAACCCCTGGCCGCAAAGGGAACCCCTGTGCCACTCTATCATTCCTTCCCTTCCCCCTTCTCAGCCGGTGGGGGCTGCTGCACTGAGCCACATCTGCAGAGAGCCAAGCAGGGAGGGGTGGGGGGGCTGCAGAGGCTGGAAGCCACCCTAGGGAGAGGGGGCAGGGCTGAGCCAGCAGGTCTGGCGGGAGCCCAGGGCTTCTTTTCGCAGAGGTGGCGGCTAGCAGGATCGATGGCAGCAGACCGGCTGAGGCGGGAGGACAGACGCCTCAGTCCCCTTTTCTCTCAGTCACAGCCCGAGAGGGGACCGCAGGTCTTGGGAAATCCCGGGGGAGGAAAAATGTGTTGTGTGTTGCAAGCGGCTTAGGGAAATGAATTAATGAATTGCTGGGGAGAGAAGGGGAGGGAGGTGAGGCTCTTTCCACCTGCTAGAGAACAGGAGGGAGAATTAGGGGCAAACAGAAAGAATGCAGCTGGGCCCAGGTCCCTGTGCCTGAGAGAGACCCTCTGCCAGGCCAGAAGCCAGCCCTGCAGAGGCCACAAGAGGAGGTGCAAAATGAGAGAGTCCAGGTGGGGTCCAACCCTCAAGCCTCACACAGGACCCCACCCTGCCTGCAGTGTTGGGACCCATCACCTCTCAAGATGCCCTGGTTGCCATAGCAACCACCTCCTTCTGGATCTCTGGTTGGGAAGTGGCCAGAAGTAGTGCACATTCCTTCTTCTGCCTCCTGGCTCCACCCTCAGCCCAGCCACACCCTGAGGGTTCTGACTGTCCGGCCAGCAGGGACCAGCAGGAGTACCTGCCTGCAGAGAGAAGCCCAGGAGGATTCTGGGACTGGTGCTCATACAGAGGGTTCTGGAGAGCGTTGGAGGAGGTTGTGTGGAAAATAAGCAGACAAAAGTGAGATGACCCAAGTGTTCACCTTTGGTGCAGCCTGCTGCAGCCTAGGAGGTCCTTACATCCCTCCTTCCTTCCCTTCCTTCCTTCCTTCCTTCCTTCCTTCCTTCCTTCAATACTCATTCCAAGAAAATTCTTTGAGAACCTTTTCTAAATGCCAGGATCAACAGCAGAGATGAGTCAAACAAATTTACTCAGCTTCTGGTCTGGTTTGGGAGCAATACAGAGCACCCAGGTGACTCTAAAACACGGAGTCTCGTTGGACCTTTCAGGATTTTGTCTGTATTCTAGCAGCCAATATTCCCTGTACTGCTACTCGTTTAATGCTTTTCCTTCAAAAGATCAACCTTTTTTCTAGTACTGAGGATTGATTGAACTCCAGGTTTTTGCCCTGAGCTACATTCCTAGTTTTTTTATTTTGGGACAGGGTCTTAGTCACCAAGTTGCCCTGGTTGGGCCCAAACTTGCAATCCTCCTGTCTCATACTTCCCGGGTTGAGGTACTGTCTCATACTTCCAGGGTTAGCTTTTTAAAGTATTTCATTAGTTTTATTTTATACTGCCACCACAAGTGCAGAATGAAGACTTTGCAGGGAGGCTTCATTTCAAGGCAAGCAGAAAAATGAAACTTAAGCAAGTGACTTGACTTTTCTGGGTACTGAATCCCATTTTATAAAATACGGAGAACCTCCGTCAGAGTTGCTGCAAAGATAGAATCTGTTAACACTGTAAGGAGCCTAGAAGCAGCTGGACACACAGTCAGTGCAATCAACCGTTTCTACATAAATAAGAAAACCCAGCACTGGCACAAAATTCTACATAGATTTTGTTTCCCGCTGAAGACTGAGCCCAAGGCTGTTTTCTCTTGGGTAAGGGGGAGTGACTGACAGGTGCCGGTAGCTATCAAAGACACATCTGCACCAACCTACAGCTCTGAAGACTGGACAGAGGGCAAATGGACACACTGAGTGAATTACCGGTTCTCTTCGTTTTGCACCAGAGACGCCTGTGTGAGTCAGTTTAGGCTACAGTTCACTTTGGGAACAAACAGTACCGAAAGTCTCAGTGGGTCCAGACCATTAGGGTTATGTCTCATGGGTACTCTGTGTCCATCCAAGGCCTCTCTACTTCCCAAACTAGAGCACCGCCATCTTGAATGTTTAGCTTATCAGGCCAGAGACCAAAGAGTTCTTGCAGGGCACTTGGATGCTCTGGCCTGTGAGCGTCACTGTGAGTGCCAGCAATACTTCTACTTACAGTTCATTGGCCAGAATTAGTTACTCGGCTCCACACAACCTCAAGGGAGCTATTCCCCTCTGAGGGGCCTGGAAGGGAGGAGAACGCCATCATCCTGGCACTCCTAATTCTGGCACCCTCCCCTAATTGCTTGAGCTCTGCGGAATTCTGCTCTAGGCAAGACAGGACCTAAGGAGAACTGCAGAGAAAGTAGAGGACCATGAGGACCTATTTCTGGAGTGGGAAGGTATTTCGAGCTCTCCTGGAGGTAGATGAGTTTGTGGCAGGGAGGTGAGGATGAGAAAGGTGAGGTACACACACACACACACACACACACACACACACACACACACACTTTTTAATGTGTAGTGGTACTAAGCATTGAACTCAGAGACTTTGCATTTAGCCACATTCCCAGCGCTTCTTTTTTTTTTTTGAGATAGGGTCTCGCTTTGTGGTTCAGGCTGGCCCTGAGCTCTGCCTCAAACTCACATCACAGCAATCCTCCTGCCTCTGCCTCCCGAGTGCTGGGATTACAGGCATGAGCCACCACGCCTGGTGCTGTGGTATGTGGTGCTGATTGCTGCTGGGCGTGAGTCTCCACTAATGGTGGTTACTGGGGGATTGAACCCAGGCCCTTGCACTTGCAAGATAGGCGCTGGAACCATGGAGCTAAATCCCTGGCCCTTATTTTTTAATTTTGAAATGAGGTTCTACTAAGTTGCCCAGACTGATCCCGAATTTAAAATCCTCTTGCTTCAGCCTCTCAGAGTGCTGGGATTATGGGTGCATACCATCACTCCCTGAAACACACCTAGATTTTACCCATGCTCTAGTATGTCTGAAATCAGGGTGCATCTTCTAGTGGATGAGCATGTCTTGTGTGTTTGGTGCGGTGCGTATACATCCGCACATACCAACTATACCACTGTAACATCCATGTCAAATCTTAACATCGTTGGTGTCTTACAAATAAGTAATGTAAGATATGAATCATCACAGCTTCTCTGCACTCGATTTGGTGGTAGGAGCAAGTGGAAGAGATCAGGAGTAGAGAGAGTAGAGGCCTGGGAAGATTTAGGGAGCATCCAGGAGCAGCCATGGACTTGGGTCTACCAGTTGGACTAAGGTCTGTCAGTCCTGGTGTCATGTTCATGAGATGGTGCGTGTGTTTTAGTCTGTTATTTGCTTCACACCTTGAAGAGGTCTAGGACCAGGATTGCTATGTGTGGTCAGGTACACTGTGCACTTGCCAGGGGCTGGGACTGACTGAGGGGATGAGTGAGTGGGGCTGGAATCCTTTTTATGCTCCACCCATCAAGCCCGTGTCACCCCCAGCAAGGAGCTCTTTCTCTGATTTCCAAAGAAGTCCCTGGTCCAGTGGCCCCATCCAGACCCTTTAGAATGTTAAGAAATTTAGCCAGGCATGATGGTGTACACCTGAAATCCAAGCACTCTGGAGGGACTGAGGCAGGAGAATGGCAAGTTCAAGCCCAGCCTGGGTAACTTAATGAGATTCTGTCTCAAAGTAAAAAGGGCTGGAGATCTAACTCAGTGCTTAGGCTCTGGGTTCGATGCTTAGTGTCTGTCCCGAAAGGTTAAGAAAGCTACTGTTGAAATAGTTACCTCTCTCTCTGTCTCTGTCTGTCTGTCTGTCTGTCTCTCTCTCTCTCTCTCTCTCTTGCCTTCTTTCCCGTAGGTCCTGAGGAACCTGACCCATTTTTCTACGGTGAGTATCAGAATTTGTGATGGGGGAACTCTAGAGCTGCATAGAAAGGTACCTGTGAATCCCTCCAGGCCACTACTGAGGGCTCCAGCTGCAGCTACGTGATACACGGGCTACTGGCTGTGTGGCCACTGGGCGAGTGACATCAGCTGCCCTGTGGAGGGGGAACCCGACTGGGGAGGGGAGCTGTCTCGTACTCTCTTGGAGCCCTTTAAGGCTCTAGGCACTGCAACGGGCACTTATTTGTTCTCTGGCGAGTGCACTGAAACCACTCGGAGCAAGCAGGGAGCGCCTCAAAAGCAATGACACTGAGTCCAGCTCCTCTGGATTTGAGTCCTGGCTTCTCTATTCCCCAGCAGTGCGGCCTTGGGCAAGTGACTTGCCTCTCTGGGCCCTTCTGTAAACAGAAGACGGTGGTAGTGTCCAGCTCAGGCCTGTGAGGAAGAGCTACCTAGATGATCTCTTTACACCGTCCTCACGGCATGGAAGCTCTTCAGTACCCTGGAAGATCTAGCCCCAGTTTCTTCTATATGCACCGTGCTTCCCCATTTTTGCTCACTCACATTGTTCCTCCAGTATGTCAGCTTCCTCCCCACCGCATGGCCTTTGCACTTGCTGCTCTTCTGCCAGGAATTCAAAATAATAAATAGGGTTCCTTTTCCTTCTTCTGGCCTCAGATCAAATATCGACTGCTCGCTAGGAGAGAAGCTGCCTGGCTCCCTGGCCAAAGGAGCCACACCACAGCCAGCAATGACTTGGAGTTTTGATTTTGGGGGGTTCTTTTCGGCTTGGCCAGTTTGTCGATGAGTGCTTCATCATAATATGAAAGTCAACTAACTGCCTGAGGCCAGAGGCCTGACTCACAGGGGTTATAGAGAGGGTGCTCTACAAATTGGCATTTCAGCAAGTACTTCCCAAGCGCATGGTCTATGCCAGCCAATGTCCCAGCCTCTTGGCGACACTGCAGTCAGCAGAATGGAGAGGGTTGCCTGGCCTCCTTGATCTACCATTCCGTAGGAGACAGTTAAGTAAATCAAATGAAAATGTGAGAGAAGAATAATTCTCATGAAGGAAAATAAAAGTGGGAATAGATTTAGAAAGCATTGAGAAGATGGGAAAATTCTAAGTAGACCGAGAAGGCGCAGTTGGCATCTCAGATTCAAGACTTGTAGCTATCTAGAGAAAAGGTCCTGGGTACAGGGGATGGCAGGTACAAAGGCCCTGAGGCAGAACAGCATCTGCTGTGCTCCAGGAACATCAAGGAACATTGTGGCTGGAGTAGAGGACTGAGGGGCAGAGTGGATTGGACTGGGACCTTGGTGGGGACCTTGGTTTCTGCCTGGAGTGTGTGGGAGCCTGGGGGGAGGGTTCTGAGCTGAGCAGGACCCAGCTGCTGCGGGAGGCCCCGTGGTCTGGGGCAGCACGACCACAGAGGAGCGGTTCAGTAGCGCAGGCACGTGACAGTGCGGGCTCAGGTGAAGGGGAGGGCAGGGGAGGAGGCAGCCGGCCTCTCGGGGAACTGACGCTCTCCGACCCCTGGCTCTCACCCTCCTGTGTGCCCACTGGAGGGGGCATCAGTGTGGCTGGATGTGGGGACCCTGGTCCTCAGCTCCACTCCTCCCTGCCCTCCCTGTTGTCTTCCCTAGACTATGCCACGGTGCAGAAGGTGGGCATGACTCTAGCCACCATAATGTTCCTGCTGGGGATCATCATCATCATCAGTAAGTCTGGCCCTCCCTGGGCTGCCCTGGCATTCCTGGGCGCCGCAGGTCCTCTGCTGCCTTCTGTCTGCACCCCGTGTCCTCTGTCCCTAGCTTCTCCTTCTGTCCGTCTCCCAACAGGCAAGAAGGTGAAGTGCAGAAAGGCTGACTCCAGGTCTGAGAGGTCTGGCCACAGTGGGAGAGGGGGGTGGTGGGCCTCAGTGCTTCCCTATGAGAGTGCACACGGCCCTGACCTGCCAAACCCTTCATGCTCTTTTCTGTCTTTGCCTCCACAGCCCCACCTGCAAGTCCTGTAAGTCGGAGCTTCCGTCCTCAGGTGAGGGTGAGAATGCGCATGTGTGCTCTGACAGACTGGTAGGTGGCCAGGGAAAGGGGAATCCTTATGGGAACAGCTACCAAAATAATAGAACTTGGGCCCCAAAAGAGGCAATTCCGCGGTCGGCAGAGCCCTGCACGGGGAAGACGTCCTGCCACCAGGGGGCAGTAGGAAGGAACCGTCCTAAGCCTTCACAGTACAGACTGGAGCAGACACAAGTGATTGAACCTCAAAAAGCAAGAACAAACCAACCCATTTCTCAAGAGAGAAAGGCATAAGCCCAGCCCAGGAGGGAGGGGTCCTGGGTAGGAGCAGGACTTGTAGCAGCTAGGATGGGGGACCCTGCCATAGGAGGGTAGATTGCTTTCTAGATTTTATCATTCAGCTGGGCTGGTTTAGTGTGGAGGTGAAGAGAAAGAAAAAGAAGGAAAGAGAATGGGTTTCTGAATATTTGTTTCAGAATAGCAAAAAGGGAACTGCACTGAGTAGAGACTAAAAGTATTCATTTTGGGATGTCGGCCTTTTGAGGCTGGAGGAGAAGGGCTGGGTGACGAGAAGAGGGTCCACATGGTGATGGGGATGGAGACCCTGGAGGGCACTGACGGGGCAGAAAGGGGAGTTAGGAAGGGGGGAAGTGAAGGGGAGCCACAGCGGGTGCAGGTGGATGGGAGGTGGAGGGTAGAGAATTCGGGGCGGGACCAGCGAGCAGGTGGAAGATCTCAACTCCTTGAGGGTGTTAGTCTTAATTATACCAAAATATCTTGACCTGTTTTTAGTGGAATTGCATCCTTTCCGGGGACTTTTGAAAAAAGTCAAAAGACCAGCATCTCTTTGCCTCTGACATAATTGTTATAACTGAACAGGAGAGGAGATTGGGGGACTTGGGTGTGGAATTGCATATTTTGTTTCGTGTTCTGTTAAGGACATTTGAGGACACTAGCGGTGTACTTGGTGGGTGCTGGGGTTTGGCCTTACACCTGGGGCCCAGTCTGAGAATCTGCAGAATTCTGACCCGCCCTTCCCCCCAAGGTGACCCGCCGTGGGCAGCGAAGGCAATTCTGATGTGCCTGAATGTAGAGGATGTGTGACCCGCACGCAGAGAGGACAGGCGCAGGGCCATGGAGGCAACTGGGGATGAGGAAGGGGGAAGTGCTCTCTTTCTGGCAAAAGGACCCCAGAGAAGCCCAGGTTGGCCCTGGCTGCCGGGGCGCCACAGCTGTTTCCTTCCCTGACTTCGCTCGGTGGGAGAGACACGAGCCCAAGAACGCAGCGCCCGGGCGGGAATCCAGAGCCCGCCGGCTCTGCCGAGGGCCCAGCGCGCTAACACAGCGCCTCCTCTCTCCTAGCCCCTGGCGGCGGCGGTGTGTAAAACCAGCCCCGGAGAACCTCCCCTGCTGTCCCCGCCGGACGCGGGAGCCTGAGGACCGGGTGAAGGCGGTGGGGACCTCAGCCTTGCGCTGGGGGCGCTCCCCCGAATGAGCCGCCCCACCCACCCCAAGGCTGGAGCTGCTGCAACCCGCTGTCCCTTCCCAGGCCTTGGCAATGATGATCCCCCAAAGAGCCTGTCTGCACCCCAGACCCAGGGACTCGGGCCTCCAGCTCCTGAGATCCGGGAGTCCATCTTCAGCTACCCAGGAACCCCGTGTGCTGCTTCCCAAGCCCCCTCATCTTCCAGAGCATCCGTGTCTTGGACCCTCCTCGGTGTCCACGTCTTGAGCTTAATAAATGTGCACTTGGTTTTTCGCCCCGTTCTGTCTGTGTCTTTTCATCTGTGGGCACACGGGTGGGGCTGCAGAGCCGAGCGGGGTCGCTGTCCTCTGCGTGCCCGAGTGCCCCCTCCTCCTCGCTCCCACACCCGCCCTCCTCGGGCCGGTGGGTGGAGGCCACCCAACCCCGCAGCGTCTTCAGCGTCTCCCCCTACTGCTCCCACCCGGGCTCCGAAGCCAGGAAACCCAAGAGGAAATGACTGCGCCCGTCTGGGTCCCCGCCCGCCGCGCTCTCCTGGCCACACCCTCGCCCGGACGCCGCTGCCGCTGCCCTGGCCCCTCGCGGCGGCCGCTCGGCTCCAGATCCCGGCTCTGATGTAAGTCGCCCCTCGCTCCTTCGCCGCCCATAGCCCTTGTGCCCAGAGTTGGCTCAGGTGGGACTGGCCGGACGGTGCTTCGTCACCTCCCACGCATGCCCACCTCTCTGCGCGCGGGACCGTGCGGTTCCCGCCTCCTGCCTCAGTCTCCCCAGCTCTGCTCCGGCCCTGGCAGACAGCCCCTCTCGGCGCTGCCCCGCGTCCGGCCCGGTGCTGCCTGCTGGGCCGCTCCACCAGCTCACTTTTTCCCCTGGGCTTGCTCGGAGTGTATTACTCACCCTTCCTCTCGCAGCTCCCGCCTCGGCCCTGTGCCCCCGGGCGGTGGGAGAGCCCTCGGGCGCTCGGTTCCGCTCTGCCCAGGGCCTGTCAGTCTCTGCCAGCCCGCGCTAGGATCGGCGTGTAGCTTGGCGAGGGGAGCGGCGCTGAGCATTTGCGCCCTTGGCACTGCGGGGGGGCCCAGGTGGGCCTGTGGCTTCTTGTATTTGGGGGATCTACAGGAAGAGGAAGGGGTGGAGGCTCCGGATCTCCACCTCTGAGACTCAGGGCTGCTTTCCGTCAGCCCTGGCAGCAAGGAGGCCCTAAAGCCGGAGGTGCCAGCTTCAGGGAGGAGAGAACCAGGGCTGCAGGACCTCCGGGGCGCCATCCCAGGCCCCGCCTCACCTGCTCCTTCCCTCTCCACAGATGTTGCCCTTCGGTGGCCTGTGTCTCCTCACTCTTGTTGGCCTGATTGTGCCTGGCAGAGGTAAGACCCAGTCCTGGAGTCCGGGGGCTGGCATGTGTGAACACTCTCTTATCCCCTCCACCCCTCTAGCCAGCCTGTGTCAGGAAGTGGGGACCTCTAGCCAGGTTCGGGGCTACACCCTCTCTGCTTCCAGAGAGTCTGGCTGGAGCCGGTCCTGCTGAGCACCCTTCCTTTCGTCTCCAAGAAGAACTCAGCCTGTTTGATTTGGCCTGGAGGTCGGTGTCAGTTTTCTATTAGGCAGCTAGGAAACCGGGGTTCCCAGCACAATGGTGCCCTGGGCCTCCAGTGATACCTCAAAGCTAAGGGGAGAGGGACACATTAGTCCAGAGAGGAACATCTCAACCGTGCCACAAAGTGATCCTCAAACGCCTCACCGTGCTGGCATTTGCAGGTGTTTTCCACAAGTCAAGTGCTCTGTCCCTTGGCTTGTGTGGGCTTTGGCATGGTGTCATGCCCATTTTATGGATGAAGAAACTGAAGTTCAGGCCCGGAATTACAACCGCCCTACCTTTCCCATAACCCAGAGCACTTGCTTCACTTGAAATGTCCCCATTTCTCTGGTTTTCCTGTAATTTTTCAATTATTCACTTCTGGGTATGGTCCACACATGAAATCCCAGCACTCAGGAGGCTGAGGCAGGAGCATTACCACTGGTTTGAGTCCAGCCCGAGCTACATAGTGTAAATTCAAGGCCATCTGCCTGGGTTGGCTCTAAGGCAGAAATACCACAGTAGAAGGGCCTGGCAGGGAAAAGGTGCTGAGCCCATGGCAGCTAGGAAGCCAGGAGAGACAGGAGGAGCTGAGGATGGGAGGGCACTCTTCCAGGCCACGCCCCCAGTGACCCTCCTCCAATCAGGCCCCACCTCCTAGACATTCCGCCATGAACTCATTGATGCTGTTGTCGAAATTTAAGAAAGAAAGAAAGAAGGAAAAAGGAAGGAAGGAAGGAAGAGGGCAAGCAAGCGGGCTGGGATTTAGTTCAGTGGTTCCAGTGCCTGCCTTGCAAGTGTAAGGTCCCAAGTTTGATCCCCAGTAACCACATACCACAATTCCGGGCTTGGTGTCTCACACCTGTAATCCCAGCACTCGGGAGGTAGAGGCGGGAGGATTATTGTGAGTTTGAGGCTAACCTGGGCTACATAGTGCAAGGCCAGTCTGCATTACAAAGAGAGACCCTGTCTCAAAAAACTAAGAAAAAGTAACCAAGTCAGTAAATTGTGTAGTGGTCTGGAAGGTAATATCATTCTGGGAAAAATAAAGGAGGGCAAAAATAAAGGAGAGTGGTGTTGTTGCTCAGACAGTCTGGTCTCAAGGAACACTTCCCAGAGAAAGGTGACACTCACTGGACAGAGGGGCCGGGTCGTTCAAGACCTGGGATATGGACATTGTCCTGCATGGCTGGGTTAGGAGAGTGAAGGACAGAGTGGAAAGAGGAGATGACAGAGAGGGACCAGAGTCACAGATGAGGCCTTAGCCCAGGCTGGTTCAGAGCCTGGGGGTGCTGCCCTGATGCAGGTGGGCACAGGCTCCCTCTGTGAGGGCAGGCCCAGAGCAGGAGGCCAGGGAGGAGGCTGCTGGAGCTTTTGGGTGAGAGGAACTGAGGCTGCGTAGAGGCGGAGAACGTGTCCAGCCCTGACTATGTGATGCGCTGGGGAGACCCTTGACTCCTTTTGCTCTTTTCTGCAGCCCTACTCTGCAGATAAGGCAACTGAGATTTACTCCAGGTCACACAGGAAGGAAGTCATTGGTAGCAGCATTTTGATGGCTGACTCTAGCACCAGGGCTACTTAACCAGTCCACTAGGATGGGTGGATAGAGGGCTGAAGGAAGGGCTCTGGGTGTTATGGTGTAGATCTGAAATGTTTCCCAAGATTCTTGAGTGTTTGGAAAGTGACTGGATCTTGAGATGCTATACTCATCACTGGATTCGTTGTTTGGTAGTTTGTAGCTGAATGTGTCTAGGAGGTGGGGCCTGATTGGAGGTAGGGCACTGCGGGCGTGGCCTGTAAGGGTGCACCCTGGTCTCCAGCTCCTCCGTTCTCTCCTTGCTTCCTGGCTTCTCTGGGTTGAGCATCTTTTCCTCTTTCTGGCCCTTCTATCATGGCATTTCTGCCTTGGAGCCACCCAACCATGGATAAAGCTGTGGCCAAAAATAAACATCCTCTCCTTTAGGTCACAGGCATTGGGTACTTCATCCCAGGGACCAGAGAGTAGCTAAGACATGTATGGGTCTTGAGCATGACTGATGGATGAAGTAGGTGGCTCCACAACTGGACAGGACAGTGGAGCAGCCTGCGAGGTACCACAGGTCAGTCAGAGTACGGCTGCCTCCTGAGCTCACCTTTGATTCTCCAGGAAACAAGACGGAGGCCACACCCCTTTCCACAGTGGGCCAAACTTCCTCGGACACTCAGGTTGTAACACCAGCGCCAGGTAAGGAAGGGGAAACAGGGCTGTCAAGATAGATCTCAAACTTGGGCCAAACTGGAGAGTCTATGAACTTGTGTAAACTACAGAGTCCGAGGAGAGGCCTTCAGACATGGCTTAATCTAGGGAGCCGTCGGGACGAGCTCCAGATTTTCTGTTTTCTCTAAATTGGCTTCATTTTCAGTTAGCTTCCTCTCTAAGGAGGCCAAGACGGTCTCCTAGAGGCCTGCTGAATATCCAAAAGCAAGAGAATTTCGACTTCCCCAACCCGCCACACATCCCACAACTGTCACTGGCCAGGCTTGGGTGATAAGCCTGCCTGTGAGCTAATCATAGCAATGATGGGCACAGACACTGACTGGCTAGACCTGTGTCCCCTGCCAGTCTCCAGCAGATGGTATCAGCCCCACGGAATCAGAAGGGATGCTTCTCAAAGGAGGTCCCGAGCTTTTATTGGACGGAACAGGCAGGTGATGGTTTGTGATTGAAGGTATTTGGAAAACAGAGCTGAATACTGAGGTAGGTCAGACTTCTCTGAGGCTTAGTAAAATAGCAACAAGATGCCCAAGAAGGAGCCCCTGGTGTGGCTGAGGTAGGAGTCCAAATCCTGAGGTGGGGGAGACCCAGGCATCAAGACGGAGCTGGATTGCTTCAGTCATTTCATTGTGTCCAAACCGAGGTGCTGTGGGAGCCCCAATCTTAATCTATGGCCTTTCTCTACTTTCTTCCTTCCCTCACTTCCCATTTCCGGATGCCAGATGCAACCCACCTGGAAGTCCAAGCCACGCCTCCGATCCCTTTGGGGGATGCTGATGGTGAGTGGGCAGGGGCAGGGGCAGGGCAGACTCCCCACTTCCTGTGCTGCTTGGATTTCTGACAGGTCACTTTAATACTGACCCCCTGCCACCTGCCTCTGCTCTGTCCCCCTGATTACTTTGTCAGCTCCAGTCACTTCTAAAACACAAAACAAAAACCCTTGAAAATGTGAATTATAACATGCATATAGGAAAGTCCAAACCCCGTAAGTATATAGCTGAACAGCTTACCCTAAATTGAATATCAAGGTAACTATTGCAGAGGTCGAAGAATAGAGCTTCATAGATGGCCCTAGAAACTCTGGTGCTCTTCCCACGCTTCCATTTATCTGGCTCTTCTTCTTTTTTTTTCTTTTCTTTTCTTTTTTGAATTTTTAGATACTTTGAACTTTTTTGCAGTATAATTCACAGAGGGTCCCCACAGGGGCCAGGCACAGTGAGCACATCACACCCTCCCCATGAGCTTCTCCTGCCACACACGGTGCTGCACAAGTAGCCTTGCCCTGTCTCCCAGCACTTATCCTGTGAGGGCCACAGGGCCACATGTTTTCCTGTGTCGCCTTCTCCGGGCCTCACCAAGAGCTGTGAGGTCAGAGTGGCTCTTCTCCCCACTTTACAGCCGAGAAAATGGAGACTCCGAGCAACTTCCCTGAGATGCCAAAGCAAGGTGGGCACACAACTGAGTTGGAGACCAAGACCCAGCAGCCAGCAGGAATGGGCGCTTTTTCTCTGGTGACGGATCCAGGGCCCCAGACCAGTGGCAAGGAAGGTAGAGTGTGGGGTGGAGAAGAGGAGCCTGTAGTTTTTCTTTCATTTAATTCTCTGTCTAAGTCAGGACTTCTCATGTCTAGCGCTCAAAGCACCTGTCTGGGGGAATTGCAAGTAGATTTTTAAAAATTGTTTTGGTTTGTGATCAAAGGTGTTTGGGGAACTCTAGGTTAAACATATTTCTTCTATGGAAGAGGCTCTAGAAGCTAATTTCCACCAAGCGTCCCCAAGGGGAGAATCCGGAATGTAGCATTTCCCAAACACTACAAACCTAGGGACTCTTTTGTTCAATTCCCTTCTCAGGGTGATCCCAGGACACGGTGCTCTGGATGGTTCATTGGTATCTCTCTTCTTCCTGCTCAGGCAGGAGATTTTCAGTTGTGAGATACAAAACACTCAACCTGAAAAAAAAATCACAACAGATTTATTGACTCTTGGAGTTCTGTAGACTAGAGGAATGCCATTTCAGGCAGAGCCGGATCAAGGAGCTTAAGCGTGGTCATTAGGACTATATCGCCACCCCCTCTCTTGGCCTTTGTCTCAAGTTGAAAAAAAAAAAAAATAGAAAGAGCTGAGGGTAGGACAAAAGTCCTGGATTCAGTCCTGAATACAGAGAGGAGAGGGTTGCTCATAACTTTTTGTAGCGAGCATCTCCAGGCAGGGTGGCCACACAGGAGTCCTCTGAGCCCCCTGACTGTACCAGGTGTTACCCTTCAGTCTTGGATTATGTGAGGGGTGGCTGAGGAGGTTCAAAGAGAGGAGACAGCTGGAGGCTGGGCAGCCCGAATTGAGACTGGGGAGGAGCTGACACTGCTTGGTGCGTCTCTGGGTGGAGCGGGTGGAGGCCTATCCCTTGGAGGCCACCTGCATAGATGTGTGAGAGGGTCTTTCCCTGCTCCTGACTCAAGATATCCTTGTTTCTGCCTCTGTGACTCCTGCTTTCCCTTCCCAACTTGTAGGCCCTCACTCTGTCCGTCCCAATGAAGGTACCACGACCCTCTACCATAGACCAACGCGAGACAGACCCTTGAAGATGGATGAAAACCACAATCCCAAGCCACCTGGTCAGTAACTACCTTCCCAGACTGGAAACAACCATTTCCCCCGTTCTATTCATTCCCAGCACCTGGAAGGTACCTAGCCCATGGTGACTGGAAGGACATGTATCTTGGGAGAATAAATGACATCCTGTCTGGGAGAAAAGGGGTACACAATAATGCTTGAGTAGATGTAAATGCTACTACGTACATGCCATGACAAAACTCAGAGCTTCAAATGATTATTATTTAGCCATCAAATCTACCATGGGAAGTGTAGGTTGTGCTCAGCTGGGCGGTTCTTCTGGGTGCAGTTGGGCTTATTAATGTGGCTGAGGTCAGCTGTGGGTCAGTGGGATTCTGTTTCAAGGCATCTAGTTCTTTCTCTGGAAATTTCATCTGACATTACTTGCCTACCCAGCCCCAGTGCATGAAGGGAATGCTACACCTACAGGTGACAGAGGGAGTCCATTCCCTTTGGCATGGAACAAAGACCCTCTGAGCAGCCAGGTGTGGTGGCACACATTGATAATCCAAGCACTCTCAGAGACTGAGGCAGGAGGATCACAATTCAAGACCAGCCTAGGATATTTAGAGACTTAGTGAAATCCTGTCTCAAAATAAAAATGAGAAATGTACCTCGATGGAAAGGTACCAGGAGCTGGTCAAACCTTCAGTTAGTTTGAGGGGGGAAATGAGAATAAAAAGAAAGAGGCAGAAAAATTTCAAGATGTAAAGGGGGATCAGGAGACTTGCCTCTTTGGACAGATGTGAATAAAACTCCATGGTTGCCCACTCTTATTAGCAATGAGAAGTGCAGGGGGGAGGGGTAGTACGAGTTTCCTGGAAGAGCACTTCCAGGGAATGGGTGGATAAGGATTCAGTTAATGAGGAGCCAGATATTCTTTACACCCAAATACCTGTATATTGACAGCTGTCCTCAGCAGGTGCTGTTGTGCCTCAGGAGTTCCAGGTAATGAACATTCCACACGTAGCCAGGAGCATGCAGCCTTCTGCCTACTTTCCTTTTCCTGAGGCAAGATAACACTGACCTCCACACTGAGATTTGAATTACTTGGCTTAGTCTCCAGCAGGAGGGTTCTATGTTTGATCCCCAGTATTGCAAAAAACAAAACAAACAAACAAAAAACACTGAGTGTTTTGTGTATGCCAGGCACTAACTTAGGTGCCAGAGACATAGCTATGACCAAGAAAAATAAAATCTCTGCACCCAAAAAAATGACACTTCTGTAGGAGGAGAAAGACAACAAATAATTGTGATAATTATATACTAGGTGGTTTTAACTTTTTATCAAGAAAAATGAAGCAGGGTTAGGGTTAGAGGGTGACAGGAG
This sequence comes from Petromus typicus, assembly GCA_004026965.1. NCBI lineage: Eukaryota > Metazoa > Chordata > Mammalia > Rodentia > Petromuridae > Petromus > Petromus typicus. The sequence continues at coordinate 65,220 of PVIR01006596.1, forward strand.
AGTATTTCAGACACACGAGCAAGGGAGGCCTCACTTTGAAGAAACAAAGGAAAGAGCCATGTAGATGTGTAGGTACGACCAGGCCAAGGGAGTAGCTAGTGCAAAGGC